>LOJH01000673.1:15923-37840 GCA_001685095.1 Ellobius talpinus
GAGGTCTCTCTCTATCTGGAGTTCCTGGACCAGTCCCTTGCTTTAGACCTTTGCCCTTACCTCCCCGAATGCCTCACCTGCCACCTCAACATCCTAAGCAAATGTACAGGTGCCAGGCAGAGCCTACATCCCTTCCCCCTCCAACAGGAATACACTGTGTCCTGGAGGACATGGGCAGCAGATAAGGGGAGCCTGTGCAGGGACAGGGATAGGACCGATTTGGACTTTCCATCCTGTGGCATGCTGGCAGTCCGGGCACTTGGCAAGCCTCTCTAAGCTTAGGTCCTGAACAAAGTGCTAGGCAGTGCCATGTGCAGAGCCAGCCAGCCATGCCTAGGGCCTGGAGTGAAGGTCAATTAGAGGGTTAATGATGCCCAGTACTGCCCAGTCACGTGGTAGCCAGGAGTCCAGCAGAGGGAGAAAGGTATTAATAACTTGTGGTGAGGGCCCTGCTGAGGGAATGTCCTCTCAGAGGGGACAAACACTCCACAGAAGAGCCACCCCTCACCGTCTCCTTGGCACTCTTCCGAGACAAAGTCAGAATGACTTTAGAAACTGGTTTTCTGGAGTTCCAGGTGAGGCAAGTCCAACTTAGGGAGCACAAAGGAGATGGTGGTGCTGGGCTCAGGGACCTGCCTGTGTCCTTGTCTTAATCCTGTCCCTGACACTACCTCCTGTCCTGCAGCACAGAGAAACTGAGGCCCAGAGGACTTGGTAACCTACCCAAGGTCATACAGCAGTCAGCTGTGTGTGCCAATCATAAAAGAGAACACAAATCGCTAGAGCATAGCGCTGCTCTAGAGAAATAAAGCAATCCTGTCGGGGTGGGCACCCAGCAGCTCTGCTTCTCCCTGCCCGCGTAGAGATGGATGTTTCAAGTCAGGACTAAACCTTGAGCCTGGAAACTCGTATTTGTGTGGGTTGTCTGATAGTTTTAATATTTTAATTCAAAGGGCACAAAGTGGTTAAAGTCTCCCTCTCAGTCTCTATCCATGGAATCAGACCACAGTTTCTCGTGACAGATTATTTCAGGAGCAATACACGCCTATGCACCATCTTATTTTAGGGCTCATGGGTGACACACCCATCACACCCCCTTCTCCATATAATTTCTGTTTTCCTTTTTTTTTTTTGGCCAGAGAAGTGCCTGTCAGGAATCACCTGTACTGGGACAGCAGTAAAAGGCCGCGAGACAGAAAGCTGGGGACCACGGACAGCCCACCTGGTGGGGGCAGCAGCTTCTGTCTCTTGCCTCCCGTGGGCGGACTTGGCGGTGCCGGTGCCATGGTGGTGCTGCACAGCACCGACACGGGGATCAATGGGGTAGGTGTGCCATTGGAGCCCTTCCTGCACCAGGTTGGCGGCCACCTGAGCATGCTGCAGTACGATGCACACACAGTCTGCAAGCCCCTTAACTCCCAAGAGCAGAAGTTCTACGAGTCCCTGCCCCTGGCCATGAGGTGTTTTACCCCGCAGTACAAAGGTGAGTGGTGATGTCCAGGCTTGGTGGCACCCATAGCTGCTGTCAGTGGGCACGGGGTGTAAGGGCTGTTTGAGGACAGTCCTCTTTCCGGCAGCCAAGGGTCCCTGTGATAGCATGTCTCAGAATTCCTCCAAGCCTCCAGATCATGAGTGTTAATGACTTTGGAGATAGGTCAAGTCACTCCACATCCAAGCATTGGGAATGGTATTGAGAGATGCCCAGTCCTAGTGGGTCCTGATGGTATATTCTACTCTGCTCTTTGGGAGTGTGACATGTTTGACTGTGGCTAAACATAAGACCAAGTAAGGCCTCCTTGGCCTCCCTCTGGACACCCAGGCTAGGCAGGACATGAAGAATCTGGTACATGACTTGGTTAGAGTCCAGCATGCCCACTCCATACAGGCAGGGCAAAGGCCAGGCTGCCTTCCAGTGTGTGCAGCTGGGAAAACTGCAGCATGGCAGTGCGTGTCCTGGAGCCAAGCACAAGGTGGTTGTGGGAAGGGCTGTGCCTGTTGGCTTTCTTGTCTGATACCCCTGCCCAGATCCAAAGGTAGGGGTTTGGTCCCCCACTCAGGGATTGGTAAATGAGGTCCTGCAGAGTTGACGGCCAGGTGACCCCAAACAAACACACCAGGACATGATCCTCTAAAGAATCTTAGCTTTTCGCAACTGAGAACTGCTGTCCCATTGCCAAAGTTCCTGCAAGGGTGACAATTATGACAAATAAGGCCATCAGAAACCCACTGTGGGGACCAGTGACCAGAGACATGCCTCAACCTTCCAAAAAGTGCTTACCTAATATGCACACAGACCTGGTCTCCACCCCCAGCAGTGCACCAACTGACGTGTGGTGACACACACCTGTGGTAGTCTTTCTCAGGAGGTGGAGGCAGGAGAACCAGAAAGTCAAGGTTACCCTTGGCTATGCAACAAGTTCAAGGCTCAGAAAAGAAAGAAACCGGCTGCATTCCGATGCTCAGAACAACTGGCAAGGCCAGATGTGTCTGCAGTGGTCTTTCCAAACATGGGCTTCATCGGGGCTCCTGGGTTCCATTCTAGACCTGCCGAGCAGGACCCAGTCAGAAGCCAGGCCTAGCCATCATAGCCTTCATGGACCTGAACGGGAAAGCCCGCTAGGCACGACCAGACCACGGGCCTGGATATGACTTCTGAACCTTGTTTCACCCTGGGTCTGTGTGATGAGATGGCTCACTCTCTCGTCCTGGAGACAGAAGAGGATATTGGGCTGCCTCTGGGGCCCCCACTCTTGCCTGCCCTGCCCTTTCCCACAGTCTCCCAAGGCCTCAGGCCAGCAGTGCCTGGCTGACTCTGGGTCAGTGCTTATTTTTCCAGAGAATCCACTGGGATTAATGTCTGTCCTTCTGCGACTGAACTCAACATAGCAAAGGGTAGCAGGTCTTCGTGTGAGGTGGACTCCCACCAGGAGCATTTCACGCTTGCTCGACACAGCTCTGGAGCTGAGAAAGACTGCGGGGCTGCCACAGGCAAAGGGGAGTCGGTTCAGGTCTTTAGGGGCCCCTACCTCGCCACGACTCTGGTGGGAATGACAGGGCGCTCTCAGGTACTGGACACCCATTCCAGACCTCTGCTTCCTGGGGACACCTCCTGGGGGCTCTTCTATTTAGGGTACTAACTCTAGTAACAAGAAGCTCCCTGGTTAGAAAAAGCTCCCCAAATAATCATTGTAAGTTAAAAAGATCGTAAATGAAAAATGCATTTAATAGGCAGACTCTACCTCACACCCTAGCTTGGCTTGCAGTGTGCCCTAGAACCGACTGGGAGTGACAGTATCTGCCCAGCGTCCTGAGGGGCCTATGTCGTGTAGCACTAGTCCAGGAAAAGATCAAAACCGCACAATCAAAGGCTGTTTTCTCCCGGATACATTTCATTCGCGCCCCTGTGAAGCTGGAAACTTGGAGGTCAGACTACCCTGCACTAAGGGCTGCCTGCACCTCGAGCCAAAGGTTATAGCTAAATGACGATCCACGCCGCAGGATCTAGGTCAGCCTTGCCTTTGGGGTGCTTCTAAACACAGTGGGGGTGAGCCAGAGCAGAGGACCTCCTGACTCCCTGGGATAATGGATGACTAGCAGCCGACCTAAGAGAGGGCTGGGATGGCATCCCAATGCCAGACTTTGATGAAGAAATACTGACTCACTCTCTGGCAATGTGAGGAACCCAGGAGGGTACTCGGTTCACTCTTGGGTATCTGCAGTAGAGCTGGGACCAGGAATGGAGGCAGCTGGTTTTAACCAATAAGAGCAGTGGTGGCAGTCAGTCCATCATGCGTACCCTGGGCCTTTGCAAGAGGTTTCCACACCCCGGCTTACACAAACCTTACAACTCTCAGAAGCAGACACGGATGGGGAGAGACAGCTTGCCCGCAGCCATGAGAGGCTGGGCCGGGATTTGAAGCCCTGATGTCTAGATCTAGAGGGTGGGTTCTTGGCTCCATCACCCTCCACTCAGCTACCTGGAGTGTCCCCAGGAGGGAGGAGACAGTCTGTCTCTGAACATCATATCAGTAGGACAGATAATCTTCTACCCTCACCTAGGAATAGCTTCCTCAGAGAAGAGGGGCCATTTCTGAAGCGGCTGCAACATGCCATGGAGCCTATCCTATGCCTTCCCCACCATGGCACCAGGGAGAATTTTGGCTAGGGTGCCATTCTAAAAAGAAGTGTCATGTGTCAGTGGCTCGCTGTAGACCTTAGCTATGCTTGCAGCATTGCCATCTTGGGGCTGTGTCCCTCGCCGCTCAGTTGGCTTTGTGGGCCTTGGGTGAGTGAGGACAGGCACTTGGGCTCAGTTGGCGGAGGGCTTGGCCAGATTCATATTACAGATGGTGGTGGTGAATGTTCTCATAAGCTTAAAAATAAACACATGATATGCTATCTGCCAAGGCTCAGGAAGCTGCTTGGTCAAACCGAAATCGCTGAGATGCTCTGGGCATGCCAATCGTGGCAGTAAGCACTCTGTCCTTCCAGCTGGCAGACCCTCAGGCTGAGGTGCATGGGAAGAGCTGGGGCAGGCCCTGAGGCTCTGGTAGGGCCTCAGAAGCAGATCTCAGGACCCCAGAGTCTAAGCCCTGACTGTAGACCACACAACCCAAGCCCCAGAGACGCTGGGTTCCCCTGGGTCAGGGGCAGGCAACCCAGCACAGTTCACAAGGGAGATCTCAGGGGGTCAGCTCCAGGGAAGTGCTGTGCTGGGTGAGAGAGGAGAGCAGGAGGGAAGGCACAGGGCTAGGAGACAGCAAACCGTGAGTTTATCAGCGGCTAAGACTGAGCGGCAGGAACACTGTGCCCGTCGTGAGGCCCTGACAATATGAGAAATGGAAATGACTTTTGTATTTTATTAGTTGGGGGTTCTTTGCACCTCCACTCGCTGGCATTTATGCAGGCACTCAGAACCGATGACATCAGACAGGAATGAAGCCTGGAGCAGTCAGGGGAAGGTCACATTTCTCGTCTCTCCAGGGAGGCCTCTTGGGCACAAGGCGCGGAGAACTGTGTTTTCTGGCAGGCATGTCACCATAGGCCCTCAAGGAGAAAAGGCCAGGGGTTGCTAGATGGGAGCATGAACTTTAAGAGACCCCAGAGGACATTGCTTTTGGCTAGTGGGGCTCCCTGGACCCATTATGCAGCTAGAAGGGCACAAGCTCCCTCCAGGACAGGTACAGGGTAGCTAGCGCTTTTAGTCAGAGAGGCTTCATGTTGAGATCTGGAAGGGTCTCCTCCCCGGAACAAACACAGCAACCTCTTGCCCAAGGATCCAGGACTGGAAATGCAAAGCTCATGCCCTCTGTGATGATGGGGCCCCCCTGAAGCCTCCCCAGAAGAGACATGCCAGAGCTGTGTTTCTGGGAACACAGCAGGAGTGTCCCTCGTGCATGCGTAGGTAAACACAGCCTGACTACCTCTGTCACTCCGTGGAGTCCTGAGCACTGTGTGCTAACATGTCCCTTTTTCAGCACCCACCTGGTCAGTGACTCCATCCCACACTGGCTGTGTGACCTTGGCTCAGACACCCTGAGCCCTGCTGCACCACCTTATGGATGTGTTGTCATTTAGAAGTCACAAGTGAGAAGCGAGATGAGGCAATGTCCCCAGCTGGCCACTCTCAGGCACAGGACGGATGAGTATGACAGACATGATTCAGGATGAACACCGTCGTCAGATAAACGCAAACGCCAACAGCATTATTACTACTGCTGAGATGTCCAAAAGATACAGGGGCCTGGGAGGGGTGGAGGAGAAGCAGTATTTTTCAGGAATCTAACAGAACTGAATGTCCCTCCTAGGCTGCAGAATTAGGCCACTAGGAATCTGAGATGACGGGACTGGCCCAGGGAGCCCACTGGGCTAGTGTAGAGGGCTCTGGAGAGTCGCGTGCTGATCTGCAGAGTGACCCTGGGAACAAGGGTCCACAATAGCCCCCAAGGGCTGGGCATGGATTCAGGCAGGAAGATCAGCAGCCCGCCCCCCCACCTCACCCCCCCGCCTACTCAGCAAAATATCCACTCCTACTGGGGAGGTGACCAAGGGGGCTGGGGAGAAAATAAATATTGAACACAAAGAAAAACACAACCCCACCTCCTCTCTATCTCGGTCAGTAGGAAACAGACCATGGTCGAGAGAGTTTCTACAAGGGACTAGTTGCAGAAATTCAAGCAAGCTTGAGGGCACCCTGAAAATGTAGCCCCCTCGGGCATGCAGTGCAGGAGGGAAGAAGAGGAGATCCTATTGGAGCGGGGGCACACATGGCTGAACAAGTACCTCCCTTCTCTTACCCTCTCACCCCTGCCAGGGCACCACTGGCCCGAGTAACTGGGAAGGAGAGCGCAGGAAGCCATCAGGGCACTGCCCATGATTGGCTCCTCAGCACCAAGGGGGTGAAGAAGCTGGGAAGTGGGTAAGGAAAGACAGTGGAGGACAGGATCAACCGGTGCCCTGTTCTCAAAGAACGGAAGGCTAAGTCTGTGGTGTGGTACCAGGGTAAGGGTGGATGCTAAGTCTGTGGTGTGGTACCCGGGCATGGCCAGGTACTGCCAGATGCCAAGCCCCACAGAGGGAGGCCAGGCCCTTCCACTATGACACAGACTCTACTGCCTGTGACTGTGCAGAGCTAATGCCAGCACAGATAGCTTTCTGTCCCACCAGTGTCTGAGGACAATACAGAGTATGTGGTAGATAAGCTTCGGGGAGGTTCTCGCCGACATAGCCAGTGATTTTTCTGCCGTGATTGCCGGCTGTGGTGGCAAGAGATAGGTACCTGTTAGGGAAACCTCAAAGACTCTAGAGTTTTCTCTAAGAACCACACGTACCTCAACTCTCCATACGCTGATGTATACAGCCAAAGATGACAGCTGTGCACCAGGGGAAAAGGCAGAGGAAAAGACAGGGGGGGGAGAGTTCTGAGTCCACCAGCTGCCTCAGGAAGGCTTCCTGGAAGAAGCGGGCTAGGTGATGACAGATGAGAAGAAAGAGATGGCTGAGGGGGCAAAGAGGATGGGTCAGGCTTCTGTTAATTGGCGCCCCCCCTGCAGGTGGGGATGTGGGGAGCAGGGAGGCTCCTTCATGGAGGACCAGCTCTGAGGTCTCCCCGGTTGGCCGGTTGGCCGTGGACGGATTGGTCCTGGGGAGACTGGAGAGGAGTGCAGGCGGGAGTCAAGTTCGAGAAGGAGATAAAGAAGACAATCCTAGGTCACCCCCAGGCTACTTTCTGCAAGCTCCGGGGGTGGGGGTGGGGGGTGGGAACATGCTGAGGACCAGGATCAGGTTCAGGCAGAACCACCCTGGTCTTGACTTTTCAGAGAGGAGCTAGGGAGAGAAGGACGTGGCCCCGGGACACCAATCTCAACAGCATTGACTTACAACATGTGACCCTGTGTGCTCTTTTCCCCCCTGTGTCCTGTAGGTACCATCACGGTGCACCTCCGGAGAGACAGCAGAGGCCATCTTGGCCTGGTCGCCAACCCGCTGAAGGAGGACTTGGAGCCGCTCCAGGTCTCCCCAGATTCCAGAGCCATAGCCATCTGGCAGACACTTCAGCAGACAGCCAACAGTGGGAGCAGCCCCCGTCCCCTGGCTCAGCTGGCACACTCACTTAAAGAAAGGTGAGGGCCACTGAGCAGGGGACAGAAAAGCCAACCATGTGAGGGTTGGTGTCAAGAAAATGAGAAACTGAAATGAAGGCTTGGTCTAGAACAGCCAGTGTTGCAAAGAAGGGGGGTCTCTTCCACCCTTTTTGGGGGGTTGGGTGGACACGCGTTCTAGCTCATGGACCAACACACAGGCCCAGAGCTTGTTTAATTAAATACCTGCTTTGCTGAGACCACGCAGGTCTCTGGGGGAGAGTATGCAGCCGGAAACCTTGGAATAGTTTATGAAGAGGAAGTATGCCTAATTTCTCTTGAAAGTCGGGTTTTTTAGCCAACTGTGGGGAAAAGACAAGAAGAGTGAGTCCCAGGGGACAAAAGAGGCCCCCAGGGACCTAGGGACTCCAGAGCAATCTTGGGTGCCTCTGCTAATGTCAGTTAACCTTTCCCAGGGTCCCTGGGGGCTTTAGACATTTATGGGAAACAAAGGGGAGCAGATACAGTGACAACGGCCTCTTCCCCAAGGAGCCACAGATCTAATTAAGCTCTGGGCTCAGCGTCATAGCTGGGGCCGAAATGCAGAGGGGTTTCTCACTGTGTGTATGGACTATGTATGGCACTCTGAGGTCTCAAGGATGTCACCGCGCACCAGGGCATGAATTCAGACCCCCCCAGCCTTGAGATTCCAGGTGACATCACCATCCCTATTCTTCGTCCCCTGAGAGGACCTAAATGGCTCTAGCTCTCTGAGGGTAGCACACTTAAAAAAAGCCCCCAAGAGGACCTGGGTCTGGTGTGATCTGGTGTCAGGTACCCACCCAGTTTGGGCAGGGATGTCCTCGGAACCCTGTGGTATCTCTGGTGGCTTGGTAAGAGCGTCCCATGTAGCAGTCTGGGTGGCCTTTGCCAGAGGCCATGCCAGAGAGGCAAAGCAGTGAACCACAGGCATCCTTCCTGCCTCTGGCTACTGCTTCCCCAGCTGTCTTCAGACGCTTCTCTCCACAGCACAGCCAAGGTGCTTCTGAGCTCTGACTGCCACCTCAGCATGCAGGCCTCCCCACAGGAGGAAAGCGCAGATGGGAGCCAGGTGGAAAGAAGGGGCTTTAACCCTTGGGGACTGCACTGTCACCAAGCCCACCTGACCCGCCTGTGTTCTGAGCACCCAGAGGACAAACGGCACCGTATCCTTACCACCCTTGCAACTGCACACAATACCTGGAACAGATGAGCAGAGGAGGAGAGAGAGGCAGAAACAGATGAACAGACAGATGAACAGACAGATGAACAGACACAGCACACACACAAACATACACAGGGACAAGGAGAGAAGTGGGGTGGGGACGGAGGAACAGATGTGGGTGATTTGAGGGTCTGGACCCACAAGCCCAAGGTCTAGAAGAAATCAGATCCCTGCAAAAGAAGACTCAGAGAGAGTGGGGACACCCAGCTAGTGGCTCAGCTGGGCCTGGCATGTGTGTCTCTGGCACTTCAGCAGGAGAGATGGGGCAGGGTTACTGGGGAGGCAGAGAAGGTGATGATGCTAGCTCAGCAGGGACAGGAAGACATCTCTGTGTCTCAACCCCACTCCAACATCTATTCTGCTGCTTCCGTTTCTACCTGCAGCCCAAGAGCCACACACACACACACACACNCACATACACACAGTTTAGCCACACACACATGCGCGCACACACACACAGTTTAGCAACGTACACACACACACACATACACAGTTTAGCCACACGCACACACACACACACGTGCACACACACACAGTTTAGCCACACACACACAGAGACGCACGCACAAACTTTAGCCACATACACGCACGTACACACATACACACAGTTTAGCCACACACACATGCGCGCACACACACACAGTTTAGCCACACACGCACACACACACAGTTTAGCCACACACGCACACACACACATACACACAGTTTAGCCACATACACGCATGCACAGATGCACGCACACACAAAGTTTAGCCACATACACGCACGTACACACATACACACAGTTTAGCCACACACACACATGCGCGCACACACACACACATGCACGCACACACACACAGTTTAGCAACGTACACACACATGCGCGCACACACACACAGTTTAGCAACGTACACACACACATACACAGTTTAGCCACACACACGCGCACACACATACACACAGTTTAGCGGCGCACACGTGCACACACACACACTGCTTGCTGCAAACAGCAGCTGCTCTTGCAGTATTTACTATGACACATCTGCCGCCCTAATCCCTAAGAAGCTTTTGAAGGATAATGACTCCGCTGAAATTAATATTCCTGCAACTTATCTCCAAGGCGAACATCAACCCCCTTGTCCCAGAAGGTGCCGGCCTTTCAGCAGACCGGAGGTCTCAGCCCTGTGATTTTCTGTCCTAAAATGTAAATTGGGCATGGCCTGCCAGGAATTGCATGCCTGAATTTAAATTTCAACTCCAGAGCAAAATGGGAAAAGGTTCTCATAAACTCCCCCTAAATAAATGGACTTATTAGAGCAGACTGCCAGGGAATATCTCACATTCTTAATAGCCAGGCTCCTGGGTAAAGCTGGAAACAGGAGGGCGGGGTGAGCGGGAGCCTCAGGTGCTCTGTCTGATGACCTGGGCCTGCCAGGGCGCTCCTTGACTTAGTGCATCCAGGGTTCTTGCTCCTGGAAAACGTGGTATCACAATACAAGCAGCCGTGCATCCTGGATCTAAAGATGGGGACCCGACAGCATGGGGACGACGCGTCGGAGGAGAAGAAGGCCCGTCACATGAAGAAGTGTGCGCAGAGTACTTCAGCCTGCCTGGGCATGCGCATCTGTGGCATGCAGGTAGGTCGATGCAGAGGGCTGGCTGGCATGGGTCTGAGGCTGGCATCCTGGTAGGCCTGGATGCCTGCCACCCACACCTCTGCTTCCCTGCAGAGCCCAGGCTCTAGGGCACTTTCCAAGTAAGGAAGCCTTTTAGGCTAAAATGCTGGGTGTCAGTGGTGTTTTGTTTTAAGATAGGAACTCAGCCCAGATTGCTTCACACTCCTTAAGTAGCCAAGGCTGACCTTGAACCCCTGATCCTCCTGCTTCCTCTGGAGTGTTGAGATCACACAGGCATTAAGTTATTTTTGTTTTGTTTTATAGTGCTGGGATGGAACCCAGAACCTTGGCAGGGGAGGCAAGCACCCTACCACTGCCTTGCATTCCCAGCCCACACGCTGGTTTTTCAAAGAGCACCATGGAAGTTTGTCCAAAACTCAGTCTCACCATTTGGGGCAGCTAAAACTTTGTGCGATGGTCCTGTGGCTCCTACCCATACTGGGAGGGGCTTTCAATGACAGAGTGGGGGCAGGGGTTGGAGAAGAGCTGAGAAAATACATCTGGTGGCTCGCTGAACCCACATGTGCAATAGAGCCAAGTCCTGTCCCCTTCGGGTGGGGTGCAGCAACTCGCTCTTTTGAATTCTCATTAGCTAGTCTCTTGTCAAAATTCAGCCTTTCTGCATCTTTCTGCTGCACAGTTAGGTTAACCAAGGAAGGTCAGAAGCCACTGAACCCAGGGGTGGCTTGTCCCCTTACTGCCTGGGTCCCACACCTCTGTACTTAAGATGCTGCAGCAGGACTGCAGGGAGAGACGCAGGAATGCAGCCCGGAGAGCATGTCTACCCAATACAAAACCAGGCTCTGCTTTGACGGCAAACGTTATCGCTTTCCGTAATTGAAGCTGCCACCCCTTGAAGCTGGAAGTTGAGTCCATAAATTCATTGCACAGATGTCCCTGGGAAGGCTGGGAATGCGGTCCTCAGAGGACAGAGGAGGATGATTTGTGAAGTAAATGGAGTCTCTCTGCGGACCTCCAACCTTCTGCAAGTGACCTGATTTATCTAGAGAGTGACGCCTGCCACATGTTTACTAAGGCTGATTTAGCAGCCAATCTCCGGTTCCCCAAAAGCCTATTATAGCCTCCTGATTAAAAACAAACAAAAAAACCACATTATGTAACATGAAGACAAGACAGGCACAGGCGGCCGCTGGCGGTTTAGGCTTTGTCTCCGTCTCTACTGCCCCCCCAGCTGTCTGATGGACTGGGTGTGGCCACCATGGTGTCCCCATCAGCTTCTCTTTTCTATCTGCTCTCTTCTGATGGCCAGGACGTGGCAAGGGCAGGAAACTGAGACTGTGGAGAAGAACCGTTCTCTGAAGAGGCGGGCTGTGGACCTCTTTCCGCTTCCCAGGCCCCCAGCAGCTGTACTGGCTGCCTGCAGGCCCCACCCACACCTGGTCTAGCCCATTTCTTTACCTCTGAGCAATTACCTAGATGGTTTGGAAAAGCCATCCTGAATGCTTAAAATCTGTGAGAAAGGACTCAAACTTTGTTAGAGAGAACTTAATCGAACTGGTGCTCCAAGTCCATTGGCCCGATTTCAGGCTCCTACTGAAGGTTTCCAGCTTGGGTTTGCTAATATCTGAATTGAAGACGGCCGGAAGCCAAGATTTAAATCACGACTTGGAAGTTGACATCGGAAATTCACAGGAGAGGCGATCCAAACCTTGGAGCAGTGCGCTGAGGGTCACCTCTGTGGGTGAAGGATCTTTGGGTCTTGGGTTGAGAGATCAGACCTGCAAAGAGAATACTTTAAAATGTCGCACTGGAGCATGCCGGGAGACCGTCTCTTAGGCATCTCAACCACTCTTCCCAAAATCACCCAGAAATCACTTCACATACTACGGGAACATGTGGTGAAACCATCACTGGACCACGGGCAATTTTGATTTGTTTTAGCACAGGTTGGCCTTGAACTCACTAAGGACCTTGAACTGATTCTCCTGCCTCCTTCTTTTATATTGTGGTTTTATAGACTTGCGCCACCGTGTCCGGTTTATACAGTACTGGGGATTCAATCCTACTAGGCAAGCTCTCTACCAGCTGAGCCACATCCTCAGTCCTCCAGGCATGCTTTTTATTATTATTAACATTTACAATCCTTCATAGTCTCTCTCTCTCTCTCTCTTTTCCAATGCAAGGTTTATCAAACTGATAAGAAGAGTTTTCTCTGCAAAGACAAGTACTACGGAAGGAAACTCTCAGAGGAGGGGTTCAGGCAAGCCCTTTCCCAGTTCCTCCATGATGGAACCCGCCTACGCACGGAGCTCCTGGAGCCCATCCTTTGCAGGCTGCAGGCTCTGCTCACGGTCATCCGGAGCCAGAGTTCCTACCGCTTCTACTCCAGCTCCCTCCTCATAATCTACGATGGGCAGGAGACCACTCAAGGCAGCCCATCCGGTGCCCCTGCCAAAGTCGATGTCCGAATGATTGACTTTGCTCACGCGACATACAAGGGTTCCTGGAATGAGCACACCACCCATGAGGGACCAGATCCTGGCTATATTTTTGGCCTGGAAAACCTTATCAGGATTCTGCAGGATCTCCAAGAGGGATAATGAAGGTTCTTGGAGCTTTCTGGAATCTTCTGGGCTACAGTTTTTGCAAAGGGACCCAAGCTAAAGTAGCCTAGCTCCATCCCCTGTACGTGTTTTTGTAATGACCATATCTACCTTCAACAGCCGTCTCTGTGCATGGCAAACAGCGTTGACAGTTGCCACAGGAATCTGCTCCGCAGGCATCTGCCCCTCACCAGGCATCTTCTGCAGTGCAGCTCCTCTGGGAGCAGACAGTAGAAGCACCACCATTATCTGTGCACAGGAGGGGGTAGCCTGGGTCCGAGGCCAGCACTGCAGCAATGCAGGGTGCCTGCATTCCAGAACGCTTGCTTTTCCGTTGTCATGCTGCAGTCCCCAAAAGCCAGGAGGGAGAGAAAAACAATCTCCTGCAAGAAGTCTGGAGGAATATTCTGCTTGTGGGGCTCAGCCACGCCACAGGCAGCCCAGCTAACGCCTCCCACCTCTTACGAAGAGATACAGGTGGGACAGGAGTAAGTGAACCCATTAGTCCATCCTGCCTGCCTGGTACTCAGGTTCTAAATGGACAAGAGCACTGGCTGGGGTGCGGCGGGGTAGCTCGGTAGGAGGCTGAAGCTTCGCATGCGTGCATGAGCTCCTGGGCTCCACGGGGCCAAGAGTCACAAAACAAGAATAACAATGATAATGAATAAATGGGTGAACAAGGATAGGCCCAGGCAGACCCTGATACCCCTCCCCCTGCATGTGAGGGGAGGTGTCCCCACAGACTTCTGGGGGGGCATGGAATAAGCAAGTCTGCCACCCTGTGACCACAGGATGAGCCTGACCTGGAAACACAGCTTCCATTGGAGGCGGAGTACCCCAACAGAGGAGCCAATAGCCTGGATCCCCCATTTCTATTTATTTATTTTGGGTGTGGGTAGGGAGAACCCAGGGTGATGTTTACAAGAGCAGCGCAAGCGAGGAAACCAGAGCAAACAGGTCCAACGACGACGTCCTTCTTCTGCAGCATTGAAACTTATCACAATGCCCTGGAGCCCGCCGCAATGCTATGCTCCCCAATTAAGGAAATAAATTTGTTAATAAAATTGCTGAGGTCACCCGTGATTATTGGTGTGCCTAATACCCTTTCTGTTTGTTCATTCTGGTCAGCGCGCTGTCCGGTACTTCCAATTTATGAGACACTGGAATGTGCGGCAGGAACAGTTTACCAGTTTCCCTGGTCCCTCAGGAAATGTGGTAGCAATGGGACTAATAAAATATTCATATTGGGTGGAGAAGAGGAGGGCTGAAGTTGGTAGCCTGCTTGCCTAGATATTCCGAGATACCGAGTTCCATCCCCAAGACTGCACTGCCTGGCAGGTGGTACATGCTTGTAATCCCAGGGGAGAGGAGGCAGGAGGATCGGCGTCCAAGGTCATCTTTGGCTAGAGTGAGCTTCAGGCCAGTTTTAACTCTATGAGACCCTGATTCAAGGGCAGAATTAAGGCACCATCAGACTCTAATGATAAATGTGATCTTTCCAGAATCCATTCCGAGGAAAAGTAGCATGGACGAGAAAACTCTTGTTTACTTGTGCAGCACAGTGGTGCACACCCTCAATCCCAGTGCTCTGAAGGCAGAGGATCTCTGTGAAGTCAAAGCCAGCCTGGTCTACAGCGTGAGTTCCAGGCCAGCCAAGGCTACCCAGTGAGTCTGCCTCAAAAAGGAAAGGAAAGGAAAGGATGAGGATTTCAAAGCAGGTCAGCTTTCCAAATTACGCTTTGGCCAAAGTAACGATGTCATTAATTTGCACACTCTATGCCCTTGGCAAGAAAATGGAGGCCACCCTGAAACGAAGTATTTGCCAATGACAAACCAGATCTCTGAAGGTTGCTTTCTCTGGTACCACATCAGCCAAGTCCACGGTTCCCCAAGCAGCTGTCACCTTCACCCTCTCTCAGCTGAGGGACTGGCCTAGGCCACCACAACACAATACCCTCCTCCTACCAAGGGTGGTTTCACAGCGTGCCCTTCCTCCTCCTCTGCATCTGTTCAAGGCCCAGACCCAGTTCTTCTCAAAGTCAGCCCCAGTGAAACCAGTTTAAGCTAAGAAAGGAACAAAACCGGGCTTAGTTTTAGGCAATGCTCCTGGACCCAGAGTGGTGGCTGTGGTCTCAAAACTCATCCTGGTTCTGCAGATTTCAAATCTCAGTGGACCGAGCCTGCCCGGCCCTGCCAGGGAAGGAAGAGAGAAAAAAAGGAGGAGAAAAGGTTAGATGTGTCTGTCCTTGGCGTCTGAATTTACTCAGAACTGACCCAGGAACCGAAGCACTTTAAGGAGCATTGCGACCGGCGTCCTAAGCCAGCACCCAGTGATGCTGAGGCTTAATTTGCAAGGTGCAGAGGACTAGGAGATTTATTGAGAGGATCAGCCTTATTGGGGGTTCTGTTGCTGTGATGAAGCACCAGGAAAGCCAGGGTTTATTTGGTTTACCCGTCCAGGTTGCAAGTCTGTCAGAGCAGGAACTCGGGCAGAGCAGGAACCTGGGGGGAAGGAACGCAAACAGAAGCCCTGGAGCGCTGTTTACCGCCTTGTTCCTCCTGGCTTCTCCAGCCCGCTTTCTCATAGCGTGCCCATAGTACCACCCACAGGGAGTCGGGCCTTCCCACATCAGTCATCAACCAAGAAAATGTCCTCAGCCAATCTGGCATTTTCTCAGCTGAGGTTCCCTCTTCCTGAACGACTCTAACTGTGTCAATCTAACATTATGCTAGCCAGGCATCCCAGAGTCTGTGGGAGGAGGCTGACCTTCATCTGAGGCCTGACTGGTGGTGGAGGGCTGAGGAACTAGTTAAGGCGGTGGGGAGGCACATATGCTTATGGGCAAAGTTTAGATGTGACTCTGAGGTGGCGAATGTCAGAAATAAGGTACAGAGACCCAGGTGATAGGGACACTTCAAAACCTGGCCCAGGGCCTCCCTCATCGCAGGTGATTTCACTAACTAGTCCTTCCTTTCTCTCCTACTGCTAAATGCTTACAAATCCCTAGTCCCTGCAGACCGTGCTGCCTGCAAACCAGGGAGTGCGAACATCTTGACAGTGTCGCCAAGAACTCAATGAGCTCACAGGACAGTTAGAACCCCACATAGAAATCACCACTGGTGCCCTGAGAGGGGACAGGGCCATCTGTTGTGATGTCACCAGGAGTTGCAGAGGCAGCGAGGGCCTCACCTCAGGACATGCTCCTGGAGGCAACAGCTAGGATGAGCCTGGAGAGTCAGGTCTGAAAGGTGCTGAACAGGGCAAGTGGCTCCATCCTGGGTGACTGGCAAATTTGAGATGGGAGAGCAAAACCCAGGGGTACCGAGAGCGCTGAGGAGCACAAGAGAAAGACCTAGAACCTGTAAGATGATGAGCCCAAAGCTAGCTCCCTTCCCGCACACACTGGTGGTTCAAGTCAGAGTGGATTGTAATTCTAATCAGCTGGGGCCAGTCAGCAGAGAGTCTCTGCATGGTCATCCCTGACCCAGGCTGCTCCTTGCCTGGGGCACCATGATCTTCCCCTCACTGTCCAGACTGTTGCTGTTGACAGGTGCAAGGGAGGCAGCCAGAGGAAGGATGCACCCACACCCCACGGACAAGAACCAGTCATGAGGCCCTGCCCGGATGCCAAGGAGCTGACACAGGCCAGGAGGGAGGAGGGTGATTCACTTCAGAGTCAGAAGTCTGCCCTGACTTCTCCATCAAGGTTTTCCAACTTGTATTTTTCCTCTGTTCTCCCCCCCACACCTTTTCCTCCTCCTCCTCTCTTTCCTGGTTTGTGATTTCTTCTTTTTCATTCCTTATTCATATTCTTCTAAAGGATGCTTTGGTCTGCGAGTCTTCTCTCCAAATTCACTGGTTGGGACGCAATCCCCAGTGCAATGATTCTCAAAGGCTGGGGCCTTTAGTAAATGATCAGTGCCCCTTTAAAGGGCGGGATCAGGACTGTGGGGGAGGCCCTGGTGGGATGGCTCAGTGGGTAAAGGTGCTCACCATGCAAACCTGGTGAGTTAAATCGGAAGGAGAGAGTTTGCTTTGACCTTCCCATGCCTCGTGGCACACTCCCCATCATGCACACACATTGGCACGAAAAGGCTGGTGGCGTGCCTATAACCTCGGCATTTGGATGAGAAGTTTTCGGTCATCCTTGGCTACACTGTGCACTGAAAACCAGCCGAGAGGGGCTTGCTTGCCCTCCTCCTGGGAACACACACAGCATCATTTATGAAGAGCCGACTTCGCCAGACAGAATCTGATAGCACTTTGATCCAGCTTCTAGAATTATGAGCAATAAATTTCTATTTATGAGGAAACTTATCCAAAGAAGAAATGGTTTTGATGAGAGCCCAGCCTGTCTTCACAATGGCCTCGCTCTCCATTACCGTCATGTCGATAGAATACCTGACATGAGGAGATGAGGGAGGGTAAGCAGGGCATGAGGGGAGGCAGGGCCTGCGCTACCTCCGGGCAGGTTCTGACTAGGCTTCCTCTAGCTAAATTCTCACACACAGTAGGCTGCAGACATGTTTAGGACCACCTACTCAGTCATCTATGAGACCCTAACGTGGTCCCAAAGACAGGTGACATGAAACAGCATTGCAGGAATACCTCTCCTGGGAGGCACAAACCCATAGGGTTCCGGCTGCAAACCAAGGCAAGATGTCACCAGAGTTCACCCTGGGAACCTAAGAGTTTATTGGGCTCACTTATCGAGAGCATGGTGAGGGGTTATAGTCACGTGTGGGTGACCCCCAAGCAGCCACGCTACTAGAAAGTGTCAACGCCAGCCTGGTCTACAGAGTGGGTTCCAGGACAGGCTCCAAAGCTGAGAAACCCTGTCTGGGGGGGGGAGAAAGAAAAAAAAAGGAAGTGTTAACCCAGCATGGATGGTGGGGTTCCTCTAGCTAACTTCCCCTAGCCTACACACTCTAGTATCCCCTGAGACCCTAAGGACTTGCAAAATTGCAGAATTGAGGACAGCAATGTTTGCAACTGACTGGTAGGAACTGGAGGGAGTCTTGGAACCCCAGGGGAGGGCTCAATGGCCGCACCCCTGCTTCTCTAACCCAGATGATCCCTTAAAAGCAGGCAGGGCTGTTTCTGCACAGAGAATCAAACTTTGCCACAAAGGGCAAACCTAGGTCACCCCAACTCACACAGCAACCTGCTTCTCCCCAGGCCCCTCCGCCTCTGCCGACAGGGAGCAGGGCAGCCTCAGAGACACTCATCTCCAGCTCTGTCCCTCTGCTGTCCCCCCCCCCGGNTGATTAAAGAGGAGGTGGAGGAGCAGAATGCCATTACAGCTTTTTCATAATGCGGTGTTGTCAGCGAGCCCTGGGCCTCTGGGCATGGCTCTGGCAGCCTCATCTCTCTTTCTGGCTGCCGAGGCTCCTAGGCTACTCAGGGAAGGGCAGGTTGCAGGCTAGTGAAAGGAATGTCCCGGCAAGACAGCTAGCTCATCAGCTGCTCCTCAGAACGATCTAAACATCTTCCTTTGGATTTAAAACTGAGCCTTCAGTGGCCAGACACATAAAGCAAAAGATGAGAGAAAGAGAGAGCCTAAAAGAGCTCTTGGGGCCAAGAACTAGAAGGGGGAGGGAGGGGGCCGGAGGGCTGCACTGGGATTGCTGAGTGAGCTCCCACCAGACCCCAGCCAGCCACCTCCTGGCTGCTCTGCACCTCTCGCCCCTTCCTCCATGGCTAAGCTGTCTGGAAATGAGGAGAAAGTTTGAGAGCCTACCTAAGAACAAACTCAAGAGGCCTCCTCCTCCTGGTTCCCACTGAGCCTCCCTCAGACCAGCGTCGTAGGGGGCTGGCCACAGTCAGACTTTCTCTTCCGTCCCATTTACTCCATTACTCCACGTGCTTCATTACCACAGTTGTTGGGAGCAGAACCTGGGCCCTGCAGAGCTTAGGTCCTGCACTCTGTCACCAGCCCTCAACAGGCCAGTTAAACAGACGTAGCAGGGAGAAGCAAGAGAGGGGGTTATTCGAAATGCTCACATTGGGAAGAGCAGCAAATAAAAGGCCCAATGGGCTCCCCACTCCATGTTTATCTCTTGGGGTCCTGACTGGAGGTTTATCTGTAAACAGAGGCCAGGGAGAATGTGAACCCAGCCATCTTGGTCACTGTGGTCCTGCCCATCACTGACCGGTCATGGTCTCAGCTTCAGTCTCTCCTACGAGGTGATCTGACAAGCTGTCAGGATTCTGTGAAGTCTTTCTGGGGAGACGTGCTCCCCCTCCGACTAGTGCTGGGCTTCTGTCTCCGAGAAACTCCCATCGTGGGGTAAAAATGGTTTGAACTGTGACCGCCAAAGGGAGAAGCGGAGTGTCAGTCTAGAATAGAAGCTGTGCGTGTGTGCATGTGCATGCATGTGTCTGTATGTCGGTTTGTGTCGGTGTGTGTGTGTCTGTTTGTGTCTCTGTATGTCGGTGTATGTGTGTCTGTGTGTTGTAGAGGACCCAGGTTTGGTTACTAATACGCATATTGACTGCTCACAACTGCCCACAACTCCAGCCAGGAACTCTGCCACATCTGGCACCTGTACTCTTTCAAGTCAGGGCAGTTACAGCTCCAGTGAGTGCCTACCTACTGTGTGCCGGGCTTCCAGACAGTGAGCGCCTACCTACTGTGTGCTGGGCTTTCAAACAGTGAGCACCTACCTACTGTGTGCCGGGCTTCCAGACAGTGTGACCTGTTCTGTGAGGCAAACGGGGACTTGTGCTGGGACTGCTGCTGTGGAGAACCAGGGACAGCAGATCCCTGGGACACATGATGACAATCTCAGCAGCAGAGTGTAGCACCTCTGGATGCCCAGCCTCTCCAACCTACCTGGACAGCCCAAGTGTGTCTAAAGGTGCCACCCACTGTCAGCTAGATCTTCCTTGGGGACATGAGGTGACTATTCCAATACCTATGCAGGGTCCCTCCCCTTCTCTGGTAACATGTCTGTGTATTGGAGCCAATCCTCCCCTCAGTGGGTTAAGCTGAAAGAGGAAATTGCAGCTAAGCATTTAATTCCCTTTTAATGTTTACATTATTAACACCGGCATTACAAAACGATATTTTTACTTTCACACGATTTAAACGTACAATTCGATGTCTAGATTACCGGGATCATTACAACTTGGAATCGGAAGTTGCATTCCTGCTCACAGCTCTCCTCCCTTGCTAATGCCTGGTTTCTATAAAGAGCGATTAGGGTTCCCCAAATACCCATTCCAGAAGGCTGGGGAGGAGTGGCCCCCCAGTGGGGCTTTCCACTGAGCCACGAGGCTGCATTGGCTGTGAAATGAGTGACAGCAGCAGGTGGGTGTTAAAATGGTCATCAACTCCCCACGAGGCCAGCACCACTGAGCTACATTCCAGGCAGTGCCCATTAATGTGCCCAGAATGGCTCTGGGTGATTGACAAACTACTGAGCCCAGAATCTAGCTCAAACCACCCACAGAGAGGAAGGGAAAGGGCTCTAGCTAAGACAAGGTCAAGGGGACCCTGGTGGCCCTTGGAACAGGATCTATAAGAGCCCACTCCCTGCCTGTGCTGGCTAAGGCCTGCCAGGTACATAGCCTAAGCCTGTGACTTACAGTTACACCTCTGCAAAGATGGATTGGTTCAAATCTGGACTCTGCCACTTCCCAGCTGGTGTCCCTGGCCAGTCTTAGCTTCTCCGTGCCTCAGTTTCCACCCCTGGAAAAATGAGGTAATAGTGGCACTTGAACCATCATGGAGACTAGAAGTTTAATCTGTGGCAGTGTTTGATGCATAGACTAGAGTGGGCAGGTGCTACATTAATTTATCATGTATTCCCATTTTCTCTATTTATGTTGAGTTTATTTGTCGATTAATTTACTTATTTTGAGACAGGATAGCACTATGTAGCTAGTTGTGGCTGGTCTGGAGCATACTATGTGGACCAGACTGGCCTTGAACTCACAGAGATCATCAGCCTGCCTCTGCTTCCCAAAAGCTGGAATTACAGGTGTAAGCCACCAGGCTCAGTTTATATGGTGTTGAAGATGGAACCAGGGACTCATACATGGTAGGCTAGTGTTCTATCCACTTAGCTCCTGGCACTCTTTATTTGTTTATTTATTGGCCCATGCTGATCTCAAACATACTGTGTAGCTAAGAATGGCTTTGAGCCCCCGATTCTCCCGGCTCACTCTTCCCAGTCTGGGAATCAACCAATAATTCTTGCTTTTAAGATGAAGAGACTTGAGCTCAAGGGCTGAGGTGTAGCTCAGTTAGCAGAGCGCGTGGCTAGCATGCAGAAGGTGCTGGTTCGATGCGCAGAATCAAATAAATCAAACCTGGTGGCATTGCTGTAATCCCGGAACCAAGGAGGGAAGCCAAGAGAATCACAATATCATGACTTCCAGGCCAACCTGGGCTGCACGAGATCCTGCCTCAGAACAAGAAACAAAGAAAGAGGGGCCTCTGGAATGGTGGGCAAAGACACTTGCAGCCAAACCCAAGGAACTGCATTTGATCTCCAGAACCCACGAGGTGGGAGAAAACTGACACCCACTAGAAGGGCTCTGACTTCCATATGTGTCCCCCACAAAGCAACCAAGGAAAAAGGGAACCTGAGGCTCCAAGCAATGAAAATCACAAAACACGCAGGACTGGTTGCTGCCCAAGGTCTCTGCTGCGTCTCTGCCCGCAGCCTGCCTTGCCCATCCACAGGTGGTGTTCCCTGACGTGATTCGGGTCTATGCCAACAACAGCCCCTCAGGGACTGCCCCTCCCAACATTGCCCATTCCATACCCATCATGGCAGGGAGCACGGTGGCACACAGGCAGACATGGTGCTGGAGAAGCAGCTGAGAGTCTACATTCTGATA
>LOJH01000673.1:40088-60906 GCA_001685095.1 Ellobius talpinus
GGTATACATGCCTATAATCCTGGGAGGCTGAGGCTGGAGGATCTCAAAGTCAAGGCCAACCTGGATCACGTAGCCTGTTGCTTAGATGGTATAATTGGGATTGAAGAGATGACTCTGCTGGAGGAGGCCGCTAGTTTGTTCCCAGCTGCCCAGAACAGAAACAATCACACAGAAACCATATTAATTAAATCACTGCTTGGCCCATTAGCTTTAGCTTCTTATTGGCTAACTCTTACATCTTAATTTAAGCCATCTCCATTAATCTGTGTATTCCACGAGGCTGTGGCTTACCAGGTAAAGTTTCCAGCATTTGTCTCTGGTGGTGGCTCCATGGCTTCTTTTGACTCCACCCTTCTTTCTCCCAGCATTCAGTCCAGTCCTCCCCGCCTAGCTCTGCCCTGCTATAGGCTCAAAGCAGTTCTTTATTCATTAATGGTAATTGCAGCATACAGTGGTTAAGGGCATTTGCTGTTCTTGCAGAGGACCCTGGCTCGGTTTCCAGAACCCATGTGCTCAGTACTATGATTCCAGTTCCAAGGAACTGATATTATTTTCTGGCCAGGCGTGCTCTTGGCGCACACACACACATGGGCAGGCATTCATACACATACAATAAAAAAATTAAAAGACAGTAATTTTTATGTTATATTTTGTCACAATAAAAATAATCATCCTTGCTGGGCAGTAGTGGCACACACCTTTAATACCAGCACTCGGGAGGCAGAGACAGGCAGATCTCTGTGAGTTCGAGGCCAGCCTGGTCTACAAGAGCTACTAGCTCCAGGAGAGCTAGGACTGTTAGACAGAGAAACCCTGTCTCGAAAAAACAAAATAATAATAATAATCCTCATCATTATCCTTGGAGCTGGAGAGATGGCTCAGCTATAAGAGCACTTGCTGCTCTTGCAGAGAATCAGGTTCGGTTCCCAGAACCCACACATAGATGGGATGCACAGACATACATACAGGTAAGCACACGTATAAAAGTAAAATAAAGAAAATACACTTAAAAAATCTTTTTTTACGTTTTCCAGGCTGAAGCAACCTTTCTGGTGCTACGCAGGAGATCTATGCATGATGGGAGGATTATTTTGGAGAGGCTGAAGAGAGAGCAATGGTAGCTGAAAAACTGTAACAGAGATCTAAGTGGCAGAGACAAACACTGGTCAAAGTGTGGGAGTACAGCAGGCGGCAGGCGTGTGTGGACAAGTGCCTGCCAGAGGTGAGGTTCTAACATATCTTCATCCAGTAACAACCAGTATTTACATGCAAATGTTTCTCTTATGCAAAACAGCAGAGGTCTTGGGGGAAGCTTTTTTAGTCCCTCCCGAGCTTGTAAAGTCATTGAGAAGCAAAGCTGTCCCCAGGGTACACTGAGTCTGCTTTGCCCCTGGGAGCTGGGCGAGTTCCAGGCGAAGACTGAAGAGCTCAAGGCTCGCACTCACAGGTGAGCAGCGCCCCTGCCTGGAGGGCAGCGAGCCGACGGCGAAACTGCGCATGTCCGCCGGGGCGGGGGTGGTGGTGGAGAGAAAGCCAACGCCTTACTGCGCACGCGCCGTCCGAGGCCCTAACTCCTCCCCCAGGGGCGGGGTACGCGGGGCCCAAGATGGCCGCTCTCCGCTACCGTCGTTTCCTTAAGCTCTGTGAGGAATGGCCAGTGGACGAGACCAAACGGGGCCGGGACTTGGGCGCTTACCTGCGGCAGCGGGTAGCACAGGCCTTTCGGGAG
The DNA here is from genome assembly GCA_001685095.1 of Ellobius talpinus. Taxonomy (NCBI): domain Eukaryota; kingdom Metazoa; phylum Chordata; class Mammalia; order Rodentia; family Cricetidae; genus Ellobius; species Ellobius talpinus. The sequence continues at coordinate 41,818 of LOJH01000673.1, forward strand.
GGAGAGAACACCCAGGTGACCGGCGGGAGGGAGGTTGGAGGTGTCGGAGCGGGGATGGGGCGGCGGGGGGATCTGCGCATGCGTCGGCCCCGTGACCGTCTGCACGTGCGAGGTGCCCATGTTCCAGCTAGCTGCGGAGTACGACGCCTGCGGCTCCGTTTTCTCCTTTGTCTGCACCGTACAGTGGCCGGCGAAGCTCCCCTGAGGTCCATATGCCACTAAAGACTCAAATTCTAAGGTGGGGTTGGTTCTTCCGTAACCCTGTTAATGTGTTTGCGAGCCGAGCCTGCCCAAGAACCCCAGCAGGACTCCGGCCAAACCGTTCTGCCACTCGCCCCCGTAAAGCTGCAGCAGGTTTGGGCCTTCCACTCAAGTCCCTCGTGGGAGTAGTAGGCCTCCCCAGCATAGGTTCCCTTGTCAAGCACAGTCATGTGCCACAAACGTAGTAAGGTTCCAGGGAGACCGCAGTGAATTAGACGAGGTCTTGCCCCATGTGGCTTTTTTTTGTAAGATTTTTTTTGATTTATTTATTACATGTACAGCTTTCTGCCTGCATGTATGCCTTCCCGCCAGAAGAGGGCACCAGATCTCCTTACAGATGACTGTGAGCCACCATGTGGTTGCTGGGAATTGAGCTCAGGACCTGTGGAAGAGCAGTCAGTGCTCTTAACCACTTAGCCCTCTCTCCAGCCCCGCCCCCATGACTTTGAGTGGACAGGACACAAGGAACACGTAGAAACATAAGACAGTCCCGATCGCAGTAAATGTCACATTGTAGTGTTCCGGGGCATAGGTGAGGCTCAAGGCATGAAGACAGCCAACACCCCACATTGGGAAGGGCATCCAGGCACTGCCTGGGAAATCAGGCTGGCACGGTAGAGAAAAGAAAGCAGGCCAGAATGAAGGGCAGTGGAGGTGTGTCCACGACCACTCACTGAAGGGGGACAGGAGCCGGGCACCATACAGTGTTTTTGTTTTAAGTGTGTTCAGGTGTTTTACCTGCATGTGTCTGTGCACCTCGTTGGTGCAGTGCCAACGGAGACCAGAAGAGGGCGGTGGATCCCCTGGAACTGGTTTCTGATGGTTGTGAGCCACCATGTGGATATTAGGAATTGAACCTGGGTTCTTTTTTAGCCGCTCAGCCACCTTTCCAGTCCTCCTATTCAGTCTTAAAGGCTCCGATGAGGAGTCAGATCTTACCGTAAGGCTGGTGAGAAACCACTGGGGGCATTTAGTCAGGGGTCTGACATGGCCTCATTTTAGAAGGTTCCTAATGGGTTGTAGAGGGCAAGAGAAGCGAGGAGCTGCAGAGAAGCCTGCTGTGGTACCCAGGAAGAGATGCTGGTGGTTTGGATAAGGGTGGCTGCACAGGAGATGGAAGTAAGTGGAAATAGTTTGTAGCGAGCAAGTCACTAACAGCATGGACGTGCTGGATGTGGGGTAAAAGGGAAGAGGAACCAAGGACGGCACCTAGATTCTCCCCCTTTTCTTTTTTTGGCGTGAGCAGCTGGGTGCCATTTACTCAAATGGGAAAGACAAGATGAGGAACAGGTGGGGTGTGGGAAGAACATCGCACATTTGATGGTAGATGCTGTAAGCTTGCGATGCCAAGTAGATTGGCTTCCAAGTGGAAATGTCAAGCAGGCAGGAGGTTATGTGAGTGTGGGGCTTAGGCAAGAGGTCAAAGGTGTCAAGTGAGGTGCCCAGCACACATACTGGCCACACAAACGACCTGTGAAACCAGACCGTCTGTGACTTGCCAAAGCAGGAAAGGGGGGGGGCACTGCAGCTCATTCCAGTCTGGCTGGACCCGCCCACCTCAGAGTGAGATGGCGCCTCTGGCAACCTCTGACAAGATTGCTTTTTGGAACATCTGGCCCAGGACTTGTGGGAGTCAGGAGAGGTCGCTGTATGCACAGGATCCTCACAGAGCCTAGTGGTCTGCACCGCCCCATATCATGCAGATCTCGAGGCAGGCCCATGGGCTTTCTAGGGCTGCGCTCCCTAACTTATAGTATGAGCTTCCTGAGACCAGAGGTGCAGCCCCACCCCCACTCATCCACCGTGTCCGTGTGGTTCTTGGCTCACAAAGGTGTCCAGTGAGCATCTGAATGAACAGGTGATTGATTGCCTGTGGTTTGTGAGGCTGGTCGTCTGCAGTCCGGTGGCACGTGTAGAAGTTGCTGGAAGAAGCGCCAGGGTGAGAGGGCCGACTCACATGACAGACTCCGCGGTTTGACTTTCTGTGTTTGTGGAGTCTCAGGCACTGCTGCCCCAGGTGAGACCTGCTCAGCTCCACGCAGCTTAGAGTTGGACAGCCAGAGGCTAGATGTCCAGGGGGAGAGGCTGACACTCACCTGCTTGATTGTTAGCATAACTCAGCCAGCAGGGAGGGGGAGTTGTCGTCCTTTGTCCTCTCCTAGGGACAGGTTCTGATGAGCTGAGGCCCACACAGGCCTGAGTCACAACTGCAGATCTAAGTCAGGGCTGCGCCAACGGCTCTGCGACGCTGATGGATGTGTTCTTAGTAGAGCAAAGTAGGGAGTCGTGGCAGTGGCCACATTACTCAGGACCTTTGTCGTAGCTCATCCTGATGTCACCTGAAATTGAGCCTGCCTGGGTTTAGTAAATCTTGGTGATAATCTTTGGAGGGAGCAGCCCTTGGCTGGGACAGCAACCAGTGAGTGAGTCACTCCCAACACCTCCCCCGGATCACTTATAAAAGACCTTGAGAAAGAAAGGTGGTTCTCAGAGACGCATCATTAAACAGCAGAAGGTGGGATGAGACCCCGGGGGTGGCTGATTGCTGTGTCCCCCACCTTTCTGCCACTTGTCCAGAAAGTGGAACTGGAGGAGGTAGAGGCTGCTGTGTCGAGCAACCGGCATCCTCTTGACCTTTTGGCTTCCTGTGGTCTAACAAGGACTATAAAAGGTGCATAGAGCACTTGGCACAGCTCATTTGATTTTAGCCTTTGTGCCACCAAGTGAAGTAGCCATTACTGTCCTGATTCTTACAGATACTGAAATCAAATCAGAAAAGTAAAACCACTGACCCAGGTCCCTTGACAGTAAGAGACAAGCAAAAAAGCAGGCTAGCCACGTGCCCTGGTCTGCGTGGCTCCCAGGTGTCGGCAGGTCCCCCATTGTCAGTCCTTTGGAGAGACCCCTTGTTAAGTTTTGCTGTGAGCATCAAGTCCCTCCTTCCCTCCCATTCGTTGTTGGAGCAAAGAATTAAACGCCTCAGGCCCTCTTGTCTCCTTTGCCTGATCTACCTCTCCAGTGAAACAAAAAAGGTGGTACTCAGTGGGACGCCAGCGCAGAAAGGCCAATTAATAATTCTGACTTCAAACCAGAGCACAAACCCTCTGCCTCTGTGTAAGCCCTTCAGGGCTTTTCTTGGCCCACCCTAAACCCACCAGGAGGGGAGATGGCAGTGGGGAGCCAGAACACAAGGAACACCTCTACCACCCTGCCTCTTGTTCCCATTTGAAGCTCATGATTGTGGGTCTTGTCTGCTTTGAGTAGTTTCCTTAAAGGAGTTCTCATTCCCTGCAGCACCCAGAGCCTCACAGAAGAGTCTCAGTGTGGGGGCGGAGCAAACAGCTGTGCTGATTGACTTAACTGCAGGCACAGAGCAGGTCTCTTTGGGTGCAGGGTGGCTCAGGCCAGCTCTGGGAAGACTGGAGATGCTGTCGTCTATCTGGCACGGGCTGTGACAGTGTGTTGTGTGAAGGGTTAGATGGGGCCAAGGGAAAGCTGTCAGGCTTTGCTGGGTTTCTAGCAGAGAAAACAGTCCCGGCTCCTCCTCAAGGGGAATCTGAGGCCCTCATTGGGGCAGGCAGCCTGTTACCCAGCTGTCTGGCACATGGCGGCCACAGAGAGGGCATCTTGGTGATGTTGGTGTGTATCGGGCTTTAGGGATGTGGCCTAAGGACAGATTGTTCTTTTTGTGACTCGGAGGCACTACAGAAATGGATTGTGAGCAGAACGATCTCCAGGATGGACAGTGAAGTTATTCGTTGTCTTTCCTCCCCTCCTTGAGAGTCAGATCAGAGTGTTTGGGGCAGAGAGTTGCACTGGTGCACACGTGTGTGTATGTGTGTGTGCACATGCATATTTGTGCACGTGCATTCACACACATAATCAAAGGTGTGGCTGTTCCCTCTCAGAGGTGAATGGCTGCTTCCAAAACCCGCCTGCTGCCTCCTGGACACTGGTGGGAACTCGGAGCCTTCAGTGCCCACCAGCCCTTGGTACCCAGGTCCAGCCTGGCTTCCCAGCCTCAACACCCAGCACAGGGGCAGGCTCAGCGCCCTATCCTCATAGGCCCTTACTTTGCCTTCAGAGCTTACGTCTTTATTAATCTTTGAGACCTTGGTGACTTTGAACTGCTGTAGTCCACATCAAAAGCTTGCCAGTGGTCTGGTGGCCCCTGACTACTGGAGCCCTCTGTCCTGAAACAGCTTGTCCCCAGCCTCTCTCAGCTCTCCTCCCATCGATGATGTGCTGCTCTGGCTTGGACTAACTAGGGACTGTGTCTGCTCTGGCCCTGTGTGGCACCCCATCCTCACTGCCATACCTGCCCTCTGCAGTCTGCAGTGCTGCTCTTCCCTGCCTCTGCCACCCAGCCTCCTGCTTCTCCTTTCCACCCCTCACAGTCTGGTTCCTAGCAGCCCTAACAGCGTGCTCTCCGAAGTAGGTGCTCAGGAAATGGCCGTCTAATTGCATTGACAGGAATGTGCTCCATGACACATCTTTCATGTCAGAAGTTCATTTCAGAGTCAGGAAACCTTTCACAGAGCCTCCTGGAGCAGAGCCAGCCCGATCTTAATTAGCAGAGCAGTCTGCTCACCCTCCCCAATGTGCTTATGCGTCCCGTGTGGGGCTAGAATAGGGGCCGCTGTACAAATTGCTGTCACCACCCAAAATTCAATTTTGAAAATTGAAATCAGTGCCTACGGCACTGGTGTAGATTTGTATGTATAAAAGTTTAATATGGTAAAGAGAAATTTACTGACGGCTGAGCAGGGGGATGCAGAAGGAGCAATGGGGCGGTAAAGGGCGCTTGCTTCGGAGCCTCCATTTCATTCGTGTTCAGGGAACAGCCTTGAATTTTTCATAATGGCCATGTGCTGCTCTTTGTCCCAAAATGTCCATAATCTCATTAGGTGCAAATGCAAAATCCAGGTAATTTAAAGCTTTGTGTGTAGGAGTCTTTCCTAAAACCCCGAGGACATCTCATGAGAAATACTGGGGGTTCTGGGTGTTTGTGCTGGAATCTGAGACTGAAGCGTAAGGTACAGGTGGGTGTGCGACGAGGCTTCTGGATTGAGATGGGGATCCTGTTGATAGCTGATAAGTAGCAATCAGAACTGGATTTTAATTGCTGGGCTAGAGTTGGCTGTAATATGGATCCTGGAATGGGCTATGTTCTTGCTGTCTCTCCTTAGTCAATAAGGCTTTGTTAAAAATTGGCATATTGTAAACTCCCACCGCCCCCATTAGGGTTGTACAGTCTTCTGTAATTGTGCGCACCTGACCTAGCAGGAAATTAGATGACAGGCAATTTTGTAGTGTGTTTACTAGACCCCCAGGATGGCCTTGAACTCCCCATCCTCCTACCTCTTGAGTTCTGACATTACAGGCTTGTGCCACCATCCCTGGCTCCAAAACATGAACACTGAGGGACAGAGGGCACCGAGGCGGTTGAGGTTCCCAGGGTCCCTTCATTTCTGCTCGAAGTCCTGTCCTCCGCCCTCAGTGCTGTCCGTGCTGCTCCTGTCAGAGCGAGGGAGCTGAAGACAGGATGAGACTCCCTGGTTGCTGGGGTCACAGAGGAGCAGGGCAGCCTCTGTGGGGGGGGACTGGCAGGGGCTCAGGTCTGGTTGGAGTCTGGGTTTGCCCAGGAGAGGCCTGGGAAGGAGGCCAAGTGCAGGCTGTCCCTGCTGGGCACTGGGAAGGCAACCTGGTGGTGGGAGGGGCACATGCAGATGAGCAGCCGTGAGAACAGCCTTTGGCCGATCCCCCTTCCCTGTCTACGGATGCTTAGTACCAGCAGTGGCCACTCTGACCGCGTAAAGCCTCCGTGGTTCTTACCCTCTTACCCCCATCCCCAGTCAAACTCCTGCCAGATGCCCTGGCCACTTGGACCCACTCCTTGGTCCTTCCAGTTCTGGGCTAATAATCCTAAAGCACACTGGCCCCCATTCCCTGAAGGCCAGGAGCTGCCATATCACCCCTCATACCACCCTTGGTGGTAGGGGCTATTTTCATCACTTCTTTTAAAGTCAAGTTCACCAGTATACCTAAAAAGTGGCAATATAGCTGGGCGGTGGGCGGTGGTGGTGCACCCTTAATCCCAGCACCTGGGAGCCAAAGGCAAGCGGATCTTTGTGTTCAAGGCCAGCCTGGTCTACAGAGCTAGTTCCCGGACAGTGAAGCTGTTACACAGAGAAAAACCCTGTCTCAAAGAAACCAAAAAATAAAAAATAAACAAGGTGGCAATACATGGAAGGTAGAGACAGGGTGAGGCCCAGGGTGAAAGGTGATTGGTACAGGACAGTGGACCGCAGAGGTGGTCCTCTGCCCTGAGTTCCCCGACAGTGGCCAGGACTGGGGTGCTTGGATTATTAGATAATGGTATCGCACCAGTGCCAGTTGTCCTGCAAGATGACACGAGAGAACATCTGGATCCCAGGAAGCGCATGCCAAGTGTGACGAGAGGGCCTTGTGAACGACCAGATGTTCACAAGAATGGGTGTGAGCAGGGAGTGGGAAAGGAACATGGCAGTTTTCTTCAAGCGAATGGGCAGAGGGTCGGTGGCTTGCCCAGAATCTTACAGCTAGTGAACAGGGGTGCCAGAATCTCACCAGGGCAGCTACCCCCAGTGACCTGCAGCCACAGAGGCCCCTGCTCACACCAAGGCCGGGCATGCAGATGCCTGTGTAGGGGTGGTTTGTAGGCAGGCAGGCAGCACAGGTGTGGAGAGCAGAGCAGAGGGAATGACCTTTTCTATGGGAGTTTAGAGATTGTGTGACTGTTGTCTGTGAGTGTGCAGCTGTGTGCGTGTGCGTACGTGTGCGCACGTGTGCGCATTGCACGTGCACATGAGGAAGTCAGAAGACAGCTTCTGATGTCTTTCCTCCAGTGCCGCCTACCTTTCTCTTTCTCCTTTTCTCCCATGGTGGGCAACATTAGGGAGGTGGAGACAGGAGCAATATGGCTGGGAGGAGAGAGGAACAGAAAGGGGAAGAGACAGGAGCTCCCTGGAGTGTGGCATCTGAGGACTTGTGCAGACAGGATCTCACCCTTTCAGTCTGAAGATTTGGTAGAGGTGAAAGGTCTCTCTAGTGGTTGGCTGCTTTGTTTTTCTGGTCTTCAGCTTGAACCCCAATATCTGTGCCTGGGTTTTTATTATTTGTGCAACATCTCTACTTATTTATTTTGAGGCAAATTCTCTCTGCCCTGGAACTCGCTGAGTAGGCTAAGTAGACCAGCCAGTGAGCCCCAAGGATGCACATGTCTCCATCGGCCGAGCACTGTGGTTAATTATGAGTGTGTGCTTCCGTGCCCACGTTCACACAGTTCTGGGGATGGGACCTGCATACTCGTGCTTGTTGGTGAGCAGTTCACCAACAGAGCCGTCTCCCTACCCCTGACACGGGAGACAGGGTTTCATTCTGTATCCGCGGCCCAGAGCTTGTGGTTTGTGTGCTGTGTTCTTTCGTCCTCTGAGTCGCTCTGTCTGTTACCCACGCCTACTCAAGAAGCAGCGTGCCAGCGGTCGTGGGGCCTCACAGCGCTGATCCTGGCACTCAGAAGGCAGAGGCAGGAGCAGCTCTGTGACCTCACTGTCATCCTGGTTCTCCATAGTGAGATCCAGGACAGCCAGAACTAGCGACCCTGTCTGCACCCCACACCCTAAGAAGCATCAGGGCGCAAGTGCTCCTCCCCGGAGAGCATGGCTGCTGATCTAATCCCGCTAGCCCTTGTCGGGAGAACTGCCCAGGGAGATACCAACCCTACATTCTTCCTCTGTTTTGTGTCCTGTGATTAATGTCTTTGTCACATAGCTAACCCCAGTCTCTACCAGCTTTCAGCCCTCTCCTCGGGTGGCCGTCCCTGCCGACTTTGGCAGGGGCTACATCTGGTAGCAAGGGAAACAGGCCTGGTGCTGCACCGGCTGCAAGCTGGGCCTCATCTGACACAGGCAGAAGAGGGCTGCCTCGCTGAAGTGCTCGACTCCTGACTTATTTATATGCTTGCTCTGCAAGAAAGGATTTAAGTCAGAAAAAAAAGCCATCATTTGAATTCTGGGAAACTATAAAGGAGTTTTGTTGTGGAGTGTTTAGAATTCCTGGCAGAGAAGTGTAACGAGGTGCGGAGATAAATGGCAAGGGTGGAGAAAGGAAGGGTTAAAGATGGGAGGTCTGAAGGGCAGAAGACCCATCTTCTAGCAGAGGCCTGCCTCCCTCATTGGACGTGCAGAACGGGCACAGGGTGTTCCCCACCTCTGTGTTCTGGGCCAGCTCTGGCTGCACACAGCTGGCGTCTGCCTTGGTCCTGCTTGGTTCACCTGTTTCGCAACATGGCCTCCTTTTCCTCTGGAGACAGTGTCTCCTCCACAGGCCAGGGTCGGCTGGAGCTCTCTACGCAGGCAGCCCAGGCTGACCTCACACCTCCTTTGCTCAAGTGCTGGGGCTGCAGCTGTGCCCTGCATCTGCCTTTCTCCCTCGCGGTCTTAGCAGCTCCTTGCTTCGAAAGGAAAGAGCTGGGGGTTTCGTTTGTTCATCAGAGAGCATGCAATCCACGTTACGCTGGTCTCATTTCACAAAGCTGTGTCTCTCACGATCCTGGGCCTTGGGCAGACCCCAGCGCTCTGCAGCCTCCATGACAACACCCTGCGTCCTCTCCTCATTTATGCGTCCCTTCCAGGAGGAGGACTGCTCTTCCCTGCTATGTCTTGAACGTTCTGGATCCCTGGAGCCCACACTGCCCCCAGCATGTCCTTTGCAGCCTGCAGCTGGCGTGGTGGTTCCCAGGGTGCAAAGAGCTGCTGAACACTTGTTTGCTTGTTGAGGGTCAGGGATCCTGCAGGTTGGGGACAAGTGAGGTGGAGCTTTTCAGCCACTAAGGTGGCTTCTCATAACAGAAGCTGGAGGGAGGTTTGCTTCCCACAGAGCTGGGGCTCCTGTGCCCTCCTCTGAATGCATTATTACACACAACCCTCCCTCGAGGTGTGGGTGCAATGTGAGGGGCACCTCCTCCGCTCACTTCTCTCGGGGTACACTGTCTTTCAGGTGGCAGAACCCGAGGCCTGTGATCAGATGTACGAAAGCTTAGCACGACTGCATTCAAACTACTATAAACACAAGGTGAGTGGGCACGGGCTTTGCGCTCAGCCTCCGATGGGAGAGCTGATTATACAGTGTTCAAGTGTAACCAGTACTTTCAGCTACGCCAACAATGGTGCCCGGCAGAGGCCTTTAAAGGTCTGCTGAATAAAAGCCACGGCTTCTGTGTGCTAGCGCGTGCTCCTGCTGTTCGTATTTCCCACTCGGTGATGGAACTGATGTCACACGCTGATAAAGATGGAGTACTGGAACAGTCCTGTCACACCAGGCTCTGCTCCTCCTCCTCAGCCTTGACATGATTACTGTCAGAATACATGTAGCGTGGTTTTCCAGACTGGAAAAATATGTTCAGCAGCTCCACAAATAGACATGGCCAAATGGAAGAGCCTGTGCAGAAGGGAGTCCTTCCAGATGCCACCTACCCAGTGTGATTCTTAGCACCACTCCGGGTGTCACCTGGGAGCTAGCAGCTAGAAATGCAGACTCCTGGCCTCCAGGTGGCGCTGCCCCTCACATCATCAGGTCTCTGGCCTCTGGTGCCCAGGGCCCAGGTACATTGCAGCCAGCCAGAGCAAGGCCAGTGTCCTGCAGAACTAATGTGTCCCTTCTCTCCTGCCCCTGTGCCAGTACCCTCGCCCCAGAGAAACCAGCTTCAGTGGCCTGTCCGTGGAAGAATACAAGCTGATCCTGTCCACAGGTAGGAGGCATGACTACCCTCCCTGGTCAGCTCGCTGTGGGCGGGAAGACTTAGGAGGACTGCCTAATAAGACAGTTGTGCATGAGAACCCTGAGGAGCAGCTCAGAGAAAAAACCCTGAAGCTTTGTTTAAGCCACAGAATACGGAAAAGGTCAAAGGCATTACTTACAAAATCATCTTTAGTGCTTTTAATTCAAGGCTGGTGCCTGGGAACAAGGGACTACATATTTGTCAAATGGAAGTCATTGGAATCAGAATGGAAGGAAAATAATTTTATTTTTATGGTCCTAAGAGGGCTTTATAAACAATGAGGCTTTTAATTAAAACAAAAAGCCATTCAGTAAATGAGTGTAGGGATATCTGTCCCAGGAGATGTGGTCTGCAGGTTTGATATGCGTCTAATGAGGTCTGTTTAGGAGTCATGACTAGAACCCAGTTGGTAGGAAGGAAGTCCCTGCCAGTCAGCCCCTCCCTACTTCCCCATTTCCATTGTCACTGGAAGGAGTGGCAGGGGTGGGGGCAGGGTCGGAGCAGGTGGGTACTGGAAATTTGCTATTTTTACTGCCAAGGATATTGTCTATAAAAATAGGCTGACCTTTTCTGGGAGGGCATGGCCCTGAAACATTGGCTGACTGGTACACTAGAAATTTCTCCCTCCTTTTGGCAGTGGAGATTTGACCTTCTAGAATTCTTACCCTTCTGAGCAGATGGGACCCCATATTTTCTGCTGTGTCTCAGGAGAGCAGCTTTGCTGTGTGGCCAGCATCTCTTTACTCCATCACTGATCATGCCATCACCAGCAGTGAGGGATCCTGAGAATGAACTGACCATGGACTCGGGTTCCCGCTATCTTGCGCTTGTCCCTTCTGCCAGACCTCAGGAAGCCTTTGTGTGGGTGATGGGCAGCGCGGTGACTGCAGGCCTGGCTTCTCGTTAGGTCAGCCCAGGAAACTCCAACAATGTGTGCACAGCAGGACCCGTGTTTTTGTTGCAGCTCTGTGGAGCCAGTACTACCTGGACAGTACCTGCCTCCACACACACACACAGGACCAGCCAGGCCTGCAGTGTGGCCACTTGGCCTGTAAGAGGACAGGGACCCCAGCGTCACACTTTGTAAAAGTCACAGAATAGGAGGTTGTGCTGGTGGCTGCCATACAGTGCCCCAAGCTAGTGTGGAGCCACTGCCCATAAGCAGTAATTCAAGCCAGCACTTTTGTTAAAATTGAATCTCTGAAAGCTAAGTAGTACCATGATAGTGTCTGAGTTTAATATCTGTGAATTATAAAATGAGATGTCACGGGATCTCAGCTCAGGAGAGTTCTTGGGCTACTAGCTCTCTGCTAGGAGCCGTTCTGTGCCCCACAGATAAGAGCCATGTCTGGAGATACTTGTGGTTGTCACAGTTGGTGGGGTGAGAGCCATGCTGCCTTGGTGGATAGAGGCCAGAGTGCTGTCCTGTAGTGCACAAGACCACCAAACCCAGACTGTTAGCTCAGGGAAGAACTGCTTAGATCATGTGTGTGTTGGGGTAGTGGTGAGGGGCAGGGTCCAAACAGAGTTTCTCTATGTAGCCCTAACTGTCCTGGAACTCACTGTGTAGACAAGGCTAGCCTCAAACTCCCAGGAATCCTCCTGCTTCTTCTGCCTGAGTGCTAGGATTACACCTACCTGGCTCATGTGTGTGATTCTTCAGTATGGCTCTCTGCATGCAAATGTGCACACACATGAACACACTGCCGCCACTGAAGGGACGACCCCCTCCCAGTGTCACCGCCCTGACTGCACACACCCAGCTGGGGAGGTCTGTCGTCTTGTCCTAGTTTTGCAGTTGAACTCAAAGGTTGCCAGGGTTCAGGGATTGGGGGTGGGAGGGAGGCATCCATCCTCCCCCTCCAGCTGCTGAGTGGCAGCTTCTCCTCGTCTTGATGCATACAGAACCAGGGGTTTGCCTTCCTCTACCTTGGTGCCTATAGCTGGTGTAGACATTAGAGTGGGCCCAACTTGAGGAGAGAGTTGGGGCCACTTCTTTGCAAGGTCACGTGGGGTGGGTGAGGAAGTACACATCTGTGGTGCTGGGGGGGTCAGGGGGCCCTCGTGGGCCTGCCCCATCACCACCAGTTGTGTTTCGCTGTAACCGTTGAGCACGGCTTTTCACCATACGGACCCAGTGTCTGGGGCACATAGAAAGCAAAGCGTGCTCTTCTGGGGACAGCCCTGTGACATCAGCGTTGTGTCTCTCCCTGTGCAGACACCCTGGAAGAGTTTCAGGAGATGGATAAGAGCGTGTGGAAGAAACTCCAGGAGAAGTTTGCACCCACAAGGCCAGAGGAGAAACATAAAGCCTGGGCACGGGTCTTGTCCCGCCCACGTACCTGACCCTCATCAATAAAGCTGTCCAGTTTCTCCACTCTTCCAGTTTGGAATTGACTCATCGGCTCCATCAGGGAGGCCTACCCTGTCTGCCTGAGCAGAGGGAATGTAGGGCCCTCGCAGCCTGAGGTCTGCAAGCCCAGTAAGGATTCACAGGCTTCCTGTTGCGTCGTAGAGCTGGGGAGCCAGGATCTGCAGTTAAGCATGGAAACGGGCACTGTAACAGCACCAGGTGAGAGGCCAAGACTGGGCATCCTGCCTGGCCCTCTGCCACAGAAGACATCCTAGGTCTCTCACTCCAGCCCTTCAGAGGTACGCATGCCCAGGTAGGACAACAAAGCTGTAGCCACACTTGAACTGGGTGCAGCGTGTCGGCACCAGGTAGGTTCTGCGGAGCCATACAGGCCACCTTAGCTGCTTGGACCTCATGCTCCCGTTAGGTCTCACGTCCTGCAGCAGCCGAGTGAGTGGATCAAGCCTAGGGGCTGGAGCCCAGTGCAACCAGTCAAGTAACCAGAGATCTGGTACGCATTGGGGTACAACATGGGGCAGTTAGGATCCTGAGCCTGATGGGAGGCCAGGCTGCCAGGGCACACTGGCCTCTGTGGCACCAGCTGTGTAGGAAGCAGAGTCCCACTGGTGGACTTGGATTCTATTAATTTATTTAAGGCAATTAACACATTAAGTTCTCAGGACATAGGACTTATGACACCAAAAAGGGGGGGAGACAGCAAAACACCACTTTCACACAGCCAGTCCTTGTCCCTTGGGCTTGTGACTCTTGCCTATAAAGCCATCCATCCTGAATCTTCAGACTACTTAGACAGGGCCAAGAGTTCAGCACACTGTCCCCAGCAGGCACAACAGGGTGGGATGACCCCCTGGAATAAGTTAAGTATCAAAGCTCTAAGTAGCTAATAACAGCAGGCTAGCACCTTCCCGAGGCAGGAAGAAGGCAGGAACAGCCACAATGTAGTGCTTGGAGATGAGAGGCAGCCGCTTGTAACCCCTGCGAGGACCACTGAGGAGTGTCAGTCACTGCTTCCAGGTGCAGCAGTCTGGAGGACCAGCTGTCCTCTAAGGCACTAAGGTAAACAGAGTCTCCTCAAGGGCTCTGCAGCACCCCTGCTGGCCAGGGCCTGGCTCCCCGACTGAAGGAAGGGCAGTGCTGTTTGCAGTGGATCTCCTGTGGGGCTTCAGTGGCTCTTCTCAGCGGCCCATGCAGTTCTGCACATCCACAAAGCCCAGACGTTGCCTCCGTTTCCGCTGCTCTGTCATCTGAGGTAAACAAGTCTCATCAGGTGACCTAGCTCCCTTCTCCACGGCACCATGAAAGACTGCATCTTCCTTCAAGGGCCCAGCTGCCCTCCACAGGTCGAGCCCTTGACTGGGCACAACTGGTAAATTATTAGAAGAGCTATAGGGCAGCTGTGGCTACGTGCTGAGGAAGACAATTCCTGCCACACTGAACCCTTGCAGGCCCGGCCTGGCCACTGCACAAAGGGCCTCAGGTAGAGATGCTTAGGACCCTGAGGTTGGGAACTCACCTGCTCCTTGAGCTCATTGAGCTGGGCGGTGAGGTGGGACACCAGCTTCATGGTGGAGCCAAGTTTCTCCTGCAGGATTCGGATCTCGTTCTGCTCACCCTCACCCTCGCTGCTCACCAGGGACATTGCGCGCATCCGTGGGAACCAGTCCAGGTTCTTGTTCTGGAACAAAGTGCTGGGGTCAGGACCAGTGAGGCACTGCGCAGGGAAAGCCACACCCTTAACCAGGTGCCTAGCAGGGAGTGTGTTATGGGTAAATTGGAACTGGCCTGGGTCCTCCAGGGTCCAGCAGACAGGAGGAAGCCAGAGGTGGGCTTCCACCGCCACAGCAGGCTGCATTTTGTGACGTGGCCCTGTCCATTAGTGCCGTGTGTGCTGGTATCTCTGCCATCTGCCCACTCCCTGCCACAGCCAGGGCGCAGGAAGGCCAAGACCCAGATTGCTTCCTCACGCAAGGAAGATAGAGCTACATGGACGGCAGCAACTCTGCATGTGCCATGCAAGGAAGATAGAGCTATGTGAGCCAGGCCCAGCTAGGGCGGGTTAGCACATGTGCCGAGGAAGGAAAGCCATGTTTCCCAGGAAGGAGGCATTAGCCAGGTAGTTTTCTGGTTCCTTATCACAAGCTGTGAATTCTCAGACCAACAGATAAACCCCTTGAGACAAAACTTCACTAACCACCATGACTATGGAAATTGGAAGGATTATATTTAATTCCTCTAAGCCTCGTATCTTTAAGCTTCTCTAGGCGCTCTCTCAGATTGGGACAGTGCTGGCTTTCGGAAGCCGTTCTCCCTCACTGTGCCTTCTAAGAGGCCCTGTGGGGCTCAACATCCCGCAGTGGGGTCTCCCTACTCGACACAGCTGCACTGCTGTAGAGCAGGCTCCTCCAGGGCTGACGGGTGCCCTGCACGTTCTGTTTCTCCTCCCACCAGCAGAGTGAATGCCATGACGGCTGGCTGTGAGCAAGGTTGTGCACAGCCAAGGGCTGGCCCCAGCTGCGTCTCCCTTTTTGGCCCAACAAGCATCAGCAGCTGTCAACCCTCACTCAGGCAGAGGCCAGCAGATGTAGCCTCTCCTCCCAGGTTGTGAAGCGGCAAGGACACTCACCTTGATCATCTGGGCCACGTAGCTCTCGGGGCCCGTGTAGTCAGTCTTGTTCTTGACGCGGACCAGCACGATGAAGTACAGGTAGTTCCACATGTTGTGTTCCAGCTTGATGTGCTCCTCGAAGGACACGGTCTTGTTGTCAAACTTGTCCCTCTCCAGACCTGGGGCACAGGGAGGAAATGAAGCCACTGTGGTAACTGCTTTCCCACGGTTCACCCTGTTAAAGCTCCCACTGCCATGGAGATGCCATCCCTCCTGCTGAGCAGCTACTTGAGCCCAGTGGCAACAGGAGTCTGCCCTGCAGGTGACCTCTACTCTTTGGGCACTGGTCGCTGGGTTTGGAAGGAGCAGTGGACTGAAACCAGAAGCCTAAGACCACAGTGGCCTCAGGTTCCTCTTGTGGAGGCCCAAGGAGTTGAAGCAGTGGTTTCCCAGGTCCTAGCACAGCTGCCTCTGCTCCCTCCATCCTGGGATGGGCCAGCAGCCATCCACCCGTGCGGGAGCCTCGCCAAGGGTGGAACCGGGGTGCCAGGGCGTCGAAGCCTCCAGCAGTGCAGCGGGAAGCAGGCAGGAGAGGACAGGGCCTCACCACAGATGAAGCACGTGGTCTTGAGGATCTCCTCTTTCTTCTGCTTCTCGCTGCGGAGGTCAGCGAAGGTGTCGATGATCACCCCAAAGATGAGGTTCAGCACAATGATGATGACGATGAAGAAGAACAGGAGGTCGTATACCACCCGGGCTGGGAAGAGGGACTCCTGCACAGCGAAGGGCACCATGAGGACAGGGAAGGTGTGGCTGTGGTCACAACAAGCCCCAAGAGAAAAGTGTGTGGGAGCCTAAGGATGGCAGTGACATCATCTGTCAATAGGAGGCCCCACGCGCAGGCATTTGCAAAGGGCTGTTGTATGTGGCGGTTTGTCCTACAAACGGAGTTTGTTCCTGCCTTTAATATGGTTAAAGGGAAGGGTAGCTGTGAGCTCCTAGGGCAGCCTCACACATTCCAGAACCTTTGTCGAGTCAGAGACTTCTCCCAAACAACTGGGAGTTGATGGCCTAGGCAGCCAGCAGCCCTGTGTCCAAGTCCTGAGACTCCTCATGGCTGACTCCTGTGCCCTGCCCCACCCTCTGGTCTGAGGAAGCCGGAGACTGATGCCTAGTTCACACCTTCCCAAGCCTCAGAGCCAAGACCGCCAAGGTGTCCCTTGTCCACAGTGAGCCCAAGTGGGCTGGCGTGGGGAGCCTATAACTCTGGACAGTGTCACAGAAACTGGCTGAGTATGGGAAGGAGCGAGCATTCACATAAGTGGGTGGGATGGTCCGCATGGAGGGAGCCCAGCTGCTGCCTGGCTGGGGCCCAAGGGCAGGGCAGGGTTACTCACATCTTTGGAGGGCTTGCGGAGGATATCACCCACGCCACCACCATTGCGCAGTCCATGGTTCATGACGGTGACGATGCACATGAGCAGAGTGTCACAGGCCCGCTCAGTGCTGTCCGGCTCTCCGTCCTCTGTGGGTGGTCAGTATGCTCAGACCTGGGCTGCCCATTCTGTCCCATCCCATCCTGCAGGTGTCCCAGCCTTACCATCTAGGATCTCAGGCACCGAGACCTCCGAGACACAGTCTATCTTGTCCCCACTACATGTGCCCACAAATGTGGCAGCTCCATGTGGCATTCCCAGGGTGCTGGCTGGAGGTGATAGGAACAAGATTCACAAGGAGATACAAATGTCTGTCTGATCTTAGCATATCTCTAGTCTGTCATGAGACATGTCCATGGGAAGTACCCCCACCTACTGGCTCACACTAAGGCCAGGGAGGGACTCTGTGACTCTGGGCCTGACCCCAGACCCCTGCAGACATCAGGTTCTGCATGAATGGCCAGTCTACCCCTCAGACTGCAGTGAGAACTAGAGCATGCCTAGGGATGCAGGTTGGTGTAGGCTAGATGATCCCAAAACCCAACAGGAAGAGGACAGGAAGCCTGGAGAAATAGGCATGCCCTGTCTGGTGCTGACAGTTATCTGTGCATGCCCATTGTCACCCACACACCCACCCCAGAAAGGAAATCCCCAAGACCTCTGGAGTGGTTCCCAGGCAGCCGGTCCACCTCCAGAATGAAGTCATCCTTGAGGAAGAGGAACCCCACAATGGAGAAGAGGTAGACCAGGATGAGGGCCAGGAGGGCAGTTAGCAGGATGGAGCGGCCATTACGAGTCACACTCTTGATGACATTAAACAGCGTCTCCTCACGGTAGATGAGGTCAAAGAGCTGCAGGAACAGTCCCTCAAGTAAGTCAGGCCCTGCCAGTGGGATCAGTGCTCAGACTGGAGTGGAGCAAACTGGGAGGTTTCTAGAAGAATCTGTGGTTCTAAGAGCAGGGAAGAGTGAGTGGTGTCACAGGCGAGTGGCCAGCAGCCACTCTGGAAGGACAAGGACAGCAGCTCTTACTGCACACTCCCAGGGAAGCACTCTGTTTCTCATGGAGCTGCTCATTTCCCCTGTGATTCTAGGAGGCAGAGCTATCATGAGGCACAGGGCAGAGAAGAAACCTGCTTAGAGTTACACAGTGTTGAGGTCAGGGGTTGGGGAACAAATGCCTGGTCTGGCGAGCCCAGTGGAGGCTTGCGAGAGACCAGGGTTGGGAGCCCCAGCCCAGCCCAGCTGCAGGCTCACCAGGATGCTGTAGAAGAGCTCATGGGCCAAGAGGCCCAGGACACTGGTCAGGATGTAGCCTACGTGGTACAAGAACTCCATGTCCATGACCATGGCCTTGTAGCCACGGATGAAGGTGCCACGGTTGCCCACGAAGCTTACCACAAACACGATCTTGTTGGTCAGCTGGATGGAAAGGGCAAGATGCGGCGGTCAGCACCCCATCCTCATCCTCAGCCCTGCCACCGAGCCCAGCCCAGAGGCTAGTCCTGGGGAATGAGAAGTGCTGGTCCCACTTGTGAGAGGTGAAGTGGCAAGCAGGGGAAACCGAGGCTCAGGTGAAGCAGGCTGGAGCATAGAAGACACCAGTCTTACAGTGCTGGGTTAGGAAAGTCCTTCCCATCTCTTGGGGAACAATAAAACATAAGTTTGATGTCCTCCTGTGCACTGGCGGGCAGTGCATGGCCAGCACCCTGCATTTAATGCCCAAGGCTGCCTGAGTTGTAGGAGAAGCACAGAGCAGGCCCGAGAATGGTAGGGGTGAGCAGGGTGGCCAGAGACCCCACGGCACTCACATTGAGGGCACCCAGGATGTTGAGTGTGGGCCCAATGCCCAAGTAGTAGATGGACCGCAGGATGAGTGCCACGATGAGGGGGCGGACACTGTAGCGCTTGGTGAACAGCGCCGCGATGGAGAAGCAGATGAGGATCCAGAAGAGCAGCGAGATGAGTGGGGAGCCCAGCACGCCTGGGAGCAGTGGGCAGACATGAGCTGGCCCCAGTGTGAGTCCTGGAGCCTCCCCTAAGGGCGGGATAGACCTGCCGCACCCCGCCTCTGGCTCACATACCCACAGACCATCTCCCAGGAGGACAACCCGTCTGTCCCATGAGCCACACTTGCCCCGTGACATGCAGAGGGCCCACAGGGCAGGGCAGCCTCACCTGTGGACGCCCCCTCTACGTAGGGGTAGAAGAAGGCGATGATGATGTTGATGAACACAGCCAGATTGAAGGAGATGCTGCCCCACAGTGTCATGCGGCGGGAGAACCAGTAGATGAGCGGCATGCCTGAGGGGACAGTATGGTGTCGGCCCAGACAGCCCCTCTGCCTGAGGGGACAGTGTGGTGTCGGCCCAGACAGCCCCTCTGCCTGTGGAGACAGTATGGTGTCGGCCCAGACAGACAGCCCCTCTGCCTGTGGGGACAGTATGGTGTCGGCCCAGACAGCCCCTCTGCCTGTGGGGACAGTATGGTGTCGGCCCAGACAGACAGCCCCTCTGCCTGTGGAGACAGTATGGTGTCAGGGCCCAGACAGACAGCCCCTCTGCCTGTGGAGACAGTATGGTGTCAGGGCCCAG
>LOJH01000674.1:0-15057 GCA_001685095.1 Ellobius talpinus
TATATATATACTGCCAGCATCATTTCTTTCAAACCCTAGAAGCATTAACCATGCCTGCCATGCCCTAACTGCTTCTACTCTTGCCCTGGTCTCCCCCTGACTCATGTTTCACCCCTGATGGTCCAGATACAGCTCATCAACCCTTTCACATTCTCCGCCTTCTTGTTTTCCCAAGATCTGGTCCATGCTGAAACTCCTACCCCCTTCTGCATTCCCTTTGCTCCTGTAAGACTCCATCACAGTGTCATCCTCTAGGAAGTCCTCTAGGAGTCCTTGCTCCTAGGTAGAGCACTCCCTGCTGGCATGTCTTGTGTTTGCCTCCCTTAGAGCCTTTATCAAGATACATGGCTAATTAGGAACTCCAGATGGGAAGTGTGCCATTCACCTCACTCTCCTTGGTACGTGAGGGCCATGTCTCTGTCTGATGAACTTGAGGCTCAAGAAAAAAAGTGGCTAAGGAAGAGACGGACTAAAGAGGCTTGCTGGAGCCTAGCACGGGCATGTGCCTGCTCAGTGTCTTTCTTTCCACTGGCTGCTGCTGGCTATGCCCCCTCCCTCTGCCTTCCTCGCTCTTGCCCTGCCTCCTGCCTCTACCTTCACCCCAAACCCACAGAAATTTCCCAGACAGGGCACACAGAGAAGGTACATGAAGGGTCACCACCCAGTCTTATCAACAGGTCCTGGCAGATGTCTGAGAAAGTCCTCTGGAAACGTAACTGAAAATCCCAGACACAGTCTGCAAACAAGGCCAGCAGCCTAAGTAAAGGCCTGGCTCACTTGCAGAATAGGCCTTTTTAGCTGCAGAAGAGTGAAAATAGGTGTGCAGCCAGTGTGAGCTCTGTAACACTGACTTCTTGTGCATCTGGTCCTAGAGCAGAAGCAAAGTTTCATGTAAGGCAGGAATGGGCACCATAAGCATCCATGGTGGCTTGAAGAGGCACCCTTCCCCAAAGGGACACAGACCCTTCCTGGAATATTAGGAAGTAGGGCAAAGGCTAGACTAGAGTGTGCATGTGCCCCCATCTAGGCGCATTTATGAACTACCTGCTCTGACATAAAGGTCTCCTCTTATTGTGTACAATATTATAAAAATGACTACCAATATTTATTCTCTTCCAGGAACATGGGTGACATTTGGAGGTCAAGTTTCAGATGAGGTGAGTCACTTTAAACTTCTACAATGTGCAGAAAATGTGCAGTGGGATTATTCTTCTCTTCCCTATCATTTTTTTCTTGGATTCTTATTTTAGTGTGTGTGTGTGTGTGTGTGTGTGTGTGTGTGTGTGTGTGTGTGTACTGCCCAGACATCAGGTAAAAGCTATCCTAGAATGAGTCGACTCCATCCAAGTATAGCTTTCGGGAGCTGGCAGCAGAAGGCCTTTCAAGGGCAGCACTCCCCGTAGCTATGGAAGTAAGTCCTTCCTCCCTACAGGAGGACCTGGGTGCACAGCAAGAGGCCTTATGACTGGCATCGGGTAGAGAAAGACAGAGAGGAAGAGACCTGATTAGTCGTCCTCATCAATTTAGACCATAAAACCCAGTATGGACAAGTTCAACAGAACCACCATATACGGGTTGCCCATGCATTTTTCAGCATCACCATGGCATACACGCCATTCAATTTCAGAGAAGTATAGAGGTGTACAGAGGCACATTCACAAGGAATGCAGCTAAGGACACAGACACTATTAGGCATGAAGACAGCAGGAAGTTAGAAGGCTAAGTTCCTAGCCGGGGTCTCCAGTCGGCATGGGACCTGTTACTGCCCGATGCACTGTGTGGAAGAAAACAGACAAAGAAGGCTAGCCTTGTGAGCAGAGGGGCCAGGTGGGAGCCAATGCCCACCACTGCGTGGCTCAGGGCCACCTATTCTCTATGGGTAAAATGATAATCCAGTAGCAATGCATTCACCTCCCTGATTGTTCAGCTCCCTCTCAGACTTCCAGGTGCTGTCATCCTAAAACAGGCACAAATGACCATACCATAATCTGCTGGGTGCTGTAATTATCAATGTCACCCCAAGAGGGTGTGAAGTCCCTATCCCTGAAGATTCAACAACATATCGGATAGGTACTTAGCAGGGATATCAACAAAGTTAGTAACTCGATGGTATGCCTTTCAAATAAAAAAAACAAGATATATGTTACTCATATGAGTAATAATTTCTTAAATTTTTTAAGAGAGCACATTTAGTATCCAAAAAGCACTGAATTTGGGGATTTATTCCATGTTTTCTCTTCTGTAATGTAGTTGAAGTAGCTTTAATAGCAGATAACATTAAACCCTGCTCACATTAATTTAGTCAAATAGAGAGCATTCATTTAGACTTTTAAGCTATTAGGAAGAGAACCATTCTCTCGGCTCTAAACAGCCCTTTGTATCAACTTCCTCTTCAGGCAGCAGGAATGGAATAGCTGCAGGAATATTTAAGACTCAAAAAGAGCAAGGCAAAAGTTCTATTTCTAGAAATTCTGTGAAGAAGAGAAAGGTGTTCCCAGAATTCTTTGCAACATCTCATTAGTATGAATATCTCACAAGACTTTTCTTGGCCACGTAGCTCATAGGCCATTAGGCCCTTATTAAGGAAGTGAGACCAGCTTCCCCTGTTGCCTCCAGGCTCCATGAGGAAGAAGGAGATTACTTCATAGACTCCCCTTCAGTTTTCAGAGAAGGAAACTGAAATCTGCAAAAGCCAAATGATTTGTTCAAGTTTATAGAGTAAGGGACATCCGTGGACTGTGCTCATTTTTTGTCACATTGACCAAAGACCTCAAGTTGTCCACTTTTAGGGAAGCAAAGGTTTATTTTGCCTTAAACTTTCAGAGTTTTCCATCCTTTTGGCTCTACTGACTTGGATCCTGTAGTGAGCCAGCCGGTCATGACTGAATGTACATTAGAGGACAGTGTGCACCAGGAAGAACCGAGAGGCGGGATCCTGGTGACAACATCCTATCACTAGGCCCCGCTTCCTAAAGTTTCTGCCATCTCCAAATAATACTAAAGACTAGGAACCAAACACAGGGCTTTCATAAGACGTTTCAGATCAAAAACTCTATCAAGGCCTAAAGCCAGTCTTCAGACTTAATTCAATGTCTTCCCCATTATTCCTCATGAGGTCTTCAGATCCTATTATTTGGAAGTGTTCCTATTCTCAGTCATTCCAAGTGTCATCCAGAATTCTCCATCTCAAACCTTCTCTGGAGATAAGACATAATTGTTACCTTTCCCAATAATAATCCAACAATATGCCGTGTGACATACCATAATAACTTTCATTGCACACACAGTAACTTCTAAAACATAGGGCATTCAGAAAGAGGAAACTATATTTGCTCTACTTTTCAGCTCTGCTCAAGGATGATGTTTTTACAGTAGCAACTGCTTTCTTGCAGGTAATGCAAAGATTGTAGCCACCAGCCTAGCCCTGGTCTTGGGAGGCTAATTTTCAAAAGACCAGAAACACAGTCTATCCTAGAAATGCTGATGAAGCAACACTAGTCCACCATCAAAGAACATACTGGAAAATCAGCTGTAATTATTTGTGAAGTGGGGAAACTGTTCAAACTTCTCATAAATAAACCAGCAACGTGAAGATAGACTCCTTTAGTGCTGCTCCATGGTATGCTAAGACAGCCACACCTCCCGCAGGTTGCTGCAGATAACCAGGATAACTGTCTACTCTCCCCCTACACTCCTCGCTTGCTCTGAGCAGCTCAATGAATCCTGGAGCTCTGTTCTGCTGCAGCCTAAGCAGTAGGAACTGTCCCCCAGTGAGTCAGGGTCTTGCTCCCTCCCCTGTGTTGACTCAGCAGCAGCTCCAAGATGACGCTCACTGTTCCACCGAACTGCCGGTGCCAGGAGCGTCACAACAGTCATGGTTGTCGGACCCGTGACTCATCAGCACAGTTGGCTAGGCCTTGAGGAAAGTCACAAGCTTTTAGGTCAGGAGTCACCCAACTGCCAGAAACTATTGGCTTGCAGAAAGGAGTGGAGAGATGGAGTCGGCGTTGATACAAATGACCCTCTGTCAGCAAGATTACATGTCACAGAGGGTGTTATCAAACAAGGTTTTCCCAGCGGGGAGGAAAACACAGATCTGAACACCTCAGCTGGAAGATGACCAACAATGCTCCCCCCACCCCGTCCCACCACACAGACACGCACGTGCACACAAACACACAGAGAAGAGGGATTACCCTACTTGGAGGGTAGAAGGATCACATGCCCTGTGCTCGGCTCTTTTTTCTTCTGTCAGTCACTACAACTGAGTAAAATGAGAAGTGGTAATGAGATCTCAGAGTGAAAGGCAGATAAAGTATTTAACACAGCTTCCCAGCTAGGAAGGCATTTCTGACTGACCTTTGCACTCTTGCAGGTTGCTGAACGGTTGATGACAATTGCCTATGAAAGTGGAGTTAATCTCTTCGACACTGCCGAGGTCTACGCCGCTGGGAAGTAAGTCAGAACCAATTACAGTCCCTCACCTGGCATCCCTGGAACCAAGAGGGTGTGCCCAGACATTGCTGTGGCTTTGGGGAGGAGGGGCTTCTTCTCTTGGGTGGTTCTCAGAGGGCACGCTCTTCCTCAGTCCATCAGTAGAATGGGGAGTGTTGAATCCTGGGGCCATCTTGGTCTATCCACACCATTCCTGTAAGAAAAATGCACTGAAGAGAGGCAAACACAAGAAAAACATGCCAGGAAACGATGGTGGAGATGGAGAGATGTTAACTATTTGACCACCTGTCCCTGGGCTGATTTTCATGAAAATTGTGATTCCCAACTGATGCGCTTCAGAGCCTCCTCTGAAGACAGCAGATGGCAGAGAATCCTCACTTCTGTTGAGGAGTGACTTCCGGTGTCTGGACCCGAGTGTTGAGTCGGTACTCTCAACACGGCTGGCCAAAGCAGAACACAGAGCTCATATTCCGTCAGGCCAGGTCACCAAGCACATGCCACACAACGTAACTATTGTGCTTTAGAATAGGGATGGAGTCCTGGTCTCCTGGAATAAACGTGGATGTCCAGCTTTGATCAGTCAAGGAAGCAGACATCCCTGCTGGTCTCTCGGGGGAACTGTGGAGTATGGCCCCAGCAGGCCCGCTGCCCCTCCCTCAAGCAAGCGACAGTTGAGCTGAGGCTTGCCCTGTCAACGCCAGATGATCGAAGAACCTTTTTCCTACTTTGTTTCCTCTTTTTTTAAGGCTCTGTATGTGCTTAAGGAGCATCAGAGAACTTCTTGTTTATTAGTCCAAGAAAAGAAAGATGTTGTAAGACTTTGTTCCTTTCTGCATGCCCTCTTGTCAGGGGATTTCTTCTTTGAATCTTGTACAGCACCAAACAGGCTAAGGCAGAGAAAGGAAATATAGTGAGCCTACTAGAGACCTGACTGTAACTCCAATTATGAGGGATAGTCACCTGAATCATTATTGAATTGTGGAATTGAGATAGAGTTTCACTGTGTAAGGTTACACGAAACAATAGCCAAACAAGAAGAAAGAGAAAAGATTCCAGTACCATCCAATCTCTGTCCATTTGGAGCAGACTGCACAGCTAGCCTGCATCATGATGTCTTGGAGGCTGTACAAAAACAACATTTGTTTCCATAAAAGAATAGTTAGCAATGGCATCCGTATCTAGCTCACTGATGATCCAAGTGCTAACTGCATTAACCTCCTCTCCTCCGATCTCTGGCAGCCTCACTGCTTCTCACGCTGAGGATCTTACTAGGAGGGATATAGGAGAGCATTTTAGTTTCCTCAATCCTGCTGAATCTGCCTGAGGAAGTGGAAGGGAAAGAGCACTTTTCCACAGCCCAGTCTTGGAGACAGGAAAGGTATTGTAGTGTCTCCTTGTATCTTAGTCCTATGGCAAACATTACTCAATCCTAAGACATTTTCAGTATGGATCACCATAACTGCCAGACTTGAGGACATTTGAATGCACATGTAGATTCTTTTTTTTTTCCTTCCAAGATCACCTGGGGGTCAATATTTTCTGTCTAAACAGTCTGAGGTCTCTTGTCCTCTGGGCACAACTAAATTGTTCCACCGCAATTAGATGGAGAAACCTTGACTCTCATTGAACGCCACAGAGTAGGATATTTTTATGTGGGACCAAGCTGCCAGATGACTCCTCTGTTTCTTATGTCAGGACCACAGGCAGTCTCTTGCCAGTGCCAGCATTTGGCAAGTGCTTCTGGAATGCCTGGGAGCCGGATTCTGCCAGCACAAGCAGAAACAGTGGAGACTGTGCTACCAGCTGAGAGAGCTTCTATTTGGGGGTTCTGTAGGCTCTGAGAGTTCAAAAATGGGATGGCTGTAGCGCTAGGTTGATTCTTGCTTTTCTGAGATGCTTCCTTCTGAGACATTGTTTTCTCCTCCTTCAGGGCTGAGGTGATCCTGGGGAACATCATCAAGAAGAAAGGCTGGAGGTAATCACGTCTACCATAACTGCTTGTTGGCCTTTTTAAAGAGTAACCGGTTTGCCCCAGGAAAACAAAAAGAAAATCATATGGCACTAGGAGAAGAGGCTGTCCCAAAAAGTAACCAACACTTGGTAAAGAAACAATCTCTAGTGTTTTGGAAATAAATGCCAGAGAGTTCATTACTTGTATGTCAGAAATTCCTTAGCCACTGACTCCAGTGAGTCACGGCAGCGTCAGGCAGAGAAGAAGAGCCGTTTGTGAGGTATTTGAGCATCACAGAGAGTGGCGTTTTCATAGCTCTGACAGCACTTGTAATAGTGAAGAAAGTGAGCCACAGGAAACCATGTAGACACAGATTTATGTTCACCTCTCATTTTGTTAACAGCTCTCTGCACAAAGAAACGATGAAACCAAAAGCCCTTAGGATAATTGCCGAAAGCTGTCTCAACTGGGTACAGTTGCTGGCATCTGCCCTGGGTGCTTGGAGCTCTAGTTTCTGAGTATTCAGAGGAGTGTCCACTATCCTTGGGGGCTCCAAGAAATTCAAGGAGTGTGTTCACCCATCCCTTCCACCAACTGTACACAAAGCAAGTGGCAATGGGGGTTACATGATGTTGGGGGGGGGTCATGCAACACAGCAAAGCAAGACCAACAGCAAAATAAAGACTGCCCTGTGAGTGAGGAAGGACAGGCAGTGGTTTTCCCTCAGCAAGCACTGATCCATCCTCCTTACTTGCAGAACCTATTGTACATACCTTGTAGAAAATAGATGCTTATGAATATTCCACAAGCCACCTTCCAGCCTTACCCATAACAACCCCAGCGAGTGCTATGCTATGCTATGAAAAGTTTATATGGTTCACACTTGCCACCCGGGAAGAGACCGGAGAGAGGATAAACCATGCCATCCTAGCGTCGAGCCTATCCAAGCTGTTCAGCTCGCTGGCTTGGCTGCTTGTCCTTCAGCTCTCACTCACCAGCAGCAGTGCCCGGCGAAAGTGATGTCACGTCTCTGAGCCTTGATTTCCCCGACTGTAAAATGGCTGCGGAGGTGCCCTGCTGATGGAGTGAGAGGCGAGCAAAGCCTCGGGGGACTGTGCCATCTTCCTCCACCACCCGGAACAGTTACTCTGAGGGCTTCGAGGGCTCAGCGATCCTTTGTCAGGCTTTGATCTAACCTTGGCACTTGAGCCTAAACACCAGTGTGGGGGGGACAGTTTTGTGGAGTCTAACTTCAGTATTTGAATAGAATGTGCAGCTTTAGCAAGATATTTGCTCTGACTAATCAAAAGGGCTTATGTTTACTTTTTAATAATAGTTCAAACAACCTTTTTTTTTGGAAGATAGAAAGTGTTTGCTAAAGGAGACCTGGCTCCGCTGTGCAGTTTGTCGTTATCATCAGTCGTGGAAGGGCTGATGTGAATGCGAAAAGGACGTAGCCCATTAGGAGTAAGCAAGCCCAGGACGATAGAGCTGCAGAACTTCCATTCCTGTAACTCAAATTACTTTTCAGGGAGTTAACTTAGTGGGACGGAGAGGCTGATGTTTTCAACAAATTTTTCATTTTGCCACCAAGCTGTCAGAATTGGTCCCCATCACTCCCCACTGCTCATCATTAATCCCGGAAGCCTTGTATGCCCAAGAGTTTTAAGGTATTGACAGAATTACAATGTGACTGAATTATAAATGCCTTGTATTTCAAATAATCCCAAAGTTGGGTCTTAATCTCTGGGCCTCAAAAGATTTTATTCTAAACCAATGTGCACTGAGCTCTCGCTGCCTCCCAAGTTTAAATTATATTCGTGTGGTTCCTAACACTAGGATTCGTGTGATCCTAACACTGGAGCGTGTGCTGCCCTTGAGTGGGGCTTTCGAGTAGGGAACCAGTTTGCCGACATGATGTCCGTGTTTCATCCCTTTGCGGCAAAGCAGAAGGACATTTGATAAAGGATTTCAAGCTTCTATTGACTATGAGCCTTTAGCTCATTGCTCCTGTTTCTATGCAGTCAGTCACTTCCCACTGCCCCCGAGTGTACTGATTGGATAAGATATTAGTAACTAGGGGACACTCGCACCTATGCTCCCTGGCAGAGAGGAGGCTTCCTCCCAGGAAAGGTTCACAGACCATCAACGTCATGCCAGATTCTAAATAAGTGTTAATTAGTGGCTGCTCTTCTGAGCTACCAAGGCAGCTCCTCCTGTAGGTCACCTCCATTCTCCGGAGCCATCTCTGACCTCCAAGATCACCTCAGCCAAAAGCTGTCAAAAGCACACATTGCAGCACCACGCATGGGCATGCTGGGCAGCCCGCCTCCTCCCAGGGTCTCCGGCAAAGATTGCTTCCCTTCAGCCCCTTCAAAGGTCTGGCTTCAAGTCACCGCTCACCAGCTTCCCTTGTTCTTACATTTCGGGACTGTGAGTTCGGAACTCCATCTCCACCTTCTTTCTGTAGTGAGGTACTATCACCAATTCCTTCTGATGCTATCATAATGATTCAGGGCATCAAGAACCCACAATGATCTACTCTTTCTTTGTGTCTGTTTGATGCGCAGGAGGTCCAGCTTGGTCATCACAACCAAACTCTACTGGGGTGGAAAGTAAGTTAAACATCATTTGTTTATTTGTTTGTTTGTTTGTTTTTAACCCTATGAGATGAGATGTGGTGATACTTTATTTGTGCTGTAACAAATGAAGTTTGCCTGAAGATCAGAGTGCAGAGCTAGTCACACTAGTTAGCCCTAGAGACCAGGCAGTGGCGGCACACACCTTTAATCCCAGAACTTGGCACACAGAAGAAGACGGATCCCTGGGCTACACAAGATTGGATCAGTCTGAAAGAGAAACAGAGCCAAGTGGTTGTGGCTCCCACTTTTAATCCCAGCCCTAGGGAGGTGGAAACAGGAAGGAATATGGGTATGCAGAGAGAGGAACACAAGGGGGAGGAGACAGGAGCTCACCGCATTCGGTCTGAAGACTTGTAGAGACAGGATCTTGCCTCTTGGTTCTGAGGATTTTGTAGAGGTAAGAACTAGTGGCTGGTTGCTCTACTTCTCTGACCTTTCAGCATCAAGCCCTATATCTGACTCTGGGTTTTTATTATTAAGACCAATTAGAAGTTGCACTACAATGAGAAATGACTAACAGTTCGTGCTTTTGCCTTTTTTAAACAACCAGTTTTACATCTAGCTCATATTAAAATAAACTGGCTTATAGTTTTTTTCTCTTGTGCTAAAGAAATAGTAATTAGCCTAAGACTACACTTTAGCAAAGTATTCTCAAAGAAATATAGTACATAGCAGGTGGCCACTTGCTACTAAATGACTGGTGTAGATTTTTCAGTATCATAGTTGGCACCATTTCCAAATCAGAGTTCAAAATTCAGGAAAAGAAAATAAAGCACCACAAAAGACAAGCTCCTTAAATCTTCCAAAATGCAAAGATTTCCACTGAAGGCAAAGAGAAAAGTATCCTGTTGGCCTCCATGTTCAAGCCTCTGATTGTTTCTGCAGAAGATTCTAAGAGTGCTGATCCAAAAGGCCATCGTACTGGGGCATGACAGACACTATCCCGTGTCACTCACCAGCAGGACAAATGAGAGCAGCCCTCTTGGCATTGCTGGATGCAGAACAAATCCCCAGGCTGAGCTGAATTCCGATGAACCAGCCTGTCAATGTTTGAATGGTGCTTACATTATTCAGCAAGAACCAGGGAGCTGGCTGTTTTCACCAAACATGTAAGAAAAGAGCACGTTGGTCCTTATACCGGAGCAGTGGTTAGCCTGCGCTTCTTGTCGAAATCTCAAAGATGCTGGTATTCTAACAACAATAGCAACAAACCAGAAAAAATAAGGAAAAACCTTATTGACCATACTGAAATAGGTGGGGAGAAACAGAAAAGTATCTGCGTTCTCTTTTGTTATTGTCCTCAGTTTGTGTTTTAAAGTAGGAGGCCAGGAGGAGCTCTTTAGGAAGATCCTAATCACAAAGCTTGTGTGTGCACACACACATGCTCGCATGGTGATGACCCTTGAGCTTGTTAAAGACATGAAGACATAAAGATGTAATTTAGAGTTTTATTCCTAATGTCCTCTTTTTTAGATAATACGGTACCTATAAAAACCCAGGTGCCCATTTTCTGTAGTTTGACTCATGGTCTCCTCAATTCCTGATCCCTGTGTTTGCAATGGAACGTGAAACCTTGCCTTGAGGGCGAAGATAATACAGGAATGAGACCAGCTGCAGGACCCACTATGTAGCAGAGCTACACATGATATTAACTGATGTACTTGTAAAAGTCTCGGAACAGATACATTAAATGGGTGAATGGTGGAACTCAGGTCTGTAGACGCTGTGCAAAGCGTTGATGTTAAAGGAATACCTCACCAGCACTTAAGACCCAGCCACCACATCCTTTCTGCTTGCCCAGACTTTAGGGCTTTTCTGGAGTAACAGAAGCTCTGTCATCAAAGGCTTGTCTCGTCCCCTCAGATGATAATTTAAGGCTAGTTTATGGCGTCTTTTTTTTTAAAAAAAAAACCATTGTTAAATCATTTTCATTGTCAAAAGATGCTTTCAAATTTGCTTTATCCAAAATTTCAACATCAGTGGTGTGCCCAGCACAGAGTAAACCTATGAACTTGTGCCAAGACTTTTTTTCTTCTCTAGATTGGTCAGGAACAAGGCTAGAAGATTGAGCTGTGTATTTTGTTCTCTAAGGGAAGGGTGTGCTTGGCTGATTGGTAGCTTGACCCAGAGCTGAGTACTAGCAACAGCCTGGCCACATTAGGGTCCCCACACTTGGGGTGCTGAGTGCTAGCAACAGCCTGGCCACATTAGGGTCCCACACTTAGGGTGCTGAATGCTAGCAACAGCCTGGCCACATTAGGGTCCCACACTTGGGGTGCTGAGTGCTATCAATAGCCTGGCCACACCTCTTAGGGTCCCCACACTTGGGGTGCTGAGTGCTATCAACGGCCTTGTCACATCTCTTAGGGTCCCCACTCTTGGGGTGCTGAGTGCTATCAACGGCCTTGTTACATCTCTTAGGGTCCCACACTTGGGGTGCTGAGTGCTATCAATAGCCTGACCACACCTCTTAGGGTCCCCACACTTGGTGCTGCCCATAATTTATTTATTTACTCACTCTTCTGTAGCCAGTGGTACAGGGTTTGCTGGCAACATGGTAAAAACTTAGCAGCACAGACTAAGAAAGAATGTTTATGGGCCCTCCCTGGGAACCTTTCTGGACATCCCATTGCTGCCCTGTGTCATGGAGATCCTGCAGCCCTGGGTCAGCAAGACCGACACCCCCTCACCCTTCAACACCCCCGCCTTGTGCTGCGGGGTGGGCCAACCCTAGTTCTGGGTCTGGGTAGTTGCCGGCTTGGTCAGCCCGCCAGCTCTCCCCTGCTTCACCACCAGGGTGCGCTCTCCAGCATTGTCCGGGTCAGTTCACCCCTTGGAGTGATGAGCAAGAGGCGGGATCAGTTCGGCGGCTTTCAGGTCCTCTGGGTGGCTTCTCCCACACCAACACCTTCAGGGCCAGCTCTACTGTGTTGCCCAAGCGAGGTGTAGGGGCCACTCTGCCGAGCGTTGCAGCTGATGAGGGGCAGGGACCGCTCTCCTGCTCTAATGTGGTCAGGGCCAGTTCTTCCCCTTCCTCGGGTATGACAGAGATAGGGGGACATCTCCTCCGCCCATGATGCCACGTAACAGATGAGTAATGGGGGCAGCTCTCCCATCCATCGGAACTGGCTCACTCACACCTCAGCCAATAGGATCAGCTCTACTGTGCTGCCCAGGCGAGGTGCAGGGCCCACTTTCCCAAGTACTACAGCTGGTGATGGGAGGGATCAGCTCTCTCACCCACCACAAGTGGCAAGGTCAATAGGGGTAGCAGAGTCCAGGGGCTTTGAACCTGAGCAATGATTCTTTACAACGAATGCCTGTATATGTAAAAATGTCTGGATAAAGGGTTTAATGTGTGATTTACTGTGTCGCACTGAAGCTTCCATGACGAGATTTTCTCTTTCTCCCCCCCACCCTCCACTTTTATCTCTTAGGTTTTATTTATTTACTTTTTTTGAGTGGGGGAGATGGGTGGGATGGGGAGGCATAATATGGAAGACACAAAGAAATACAAAGAAAGTTAAGAATGGCCATTATTCTGCATTTTGAAACAGATTTTTTTTAGAAAATAAAACAGCATTCCCCAACCAAAGTCATCTCTACCTCTTTTCTGCTGCAGAGCTGAGACAGAGAGAGGATTGTCAAGAAAGCACATCATTGAAGGTGCGTACTGATGTTTCCGTTTTCATCTAGTTTGTGGGCTTCTCTTTCAAGTAAGGTTACCAGTCAAATAGGCTCAAAACACATTGGAAAGGTGGAGGGGGGTTCTTTATGAAAAGAGTGACCATCAACTAAGTTTTTCCAGGGATTGGAGCTCAGGGAACCTGGAGATGCAGGAAGAATTAGGACCCAAAAGGGGAAGGTGAATTGTCTAGAGCTCTTCTCGTTTATAGTCACTGCTGCTATAGTGAAGACCACAAGAGACCGAAGACAGCTTTACTGGGCTGTGATAAACATAACCACAAAAGGGGACCCACTAAAACTGTGGTTCCTTGGTTCTGAGAATAATTACAGAGTTACGCAGTGATCACTATAACCAATGTGAAAACATTTCCATCAACCCCAAAAGTAACTTTGTACTCACTAGGAGTCACTTACCAAGGCTAGAGAGATGGTTCAAGGGTCAGGGCACTTCCTGATCTTACAGAGGACCAGAGTTTGATTGCTGGCATCCACATTGGGCAGTTCACAACCACCTGTAACTCCAGCTCCAGAGGATCCAGCACCACCTTCTGGCCACTGCCGGCACCGCCACACATAGGGCAAACATTCACACACATAAAAGTAATCACAAAAACTTAAAAAAATAAAAATAAAACCACACACACACACTCACACTCACACATACACATACATACGTGCTAGTTTATTTCATTCTTTCCTCCATTCTGAGAGCCTTGTACATGCTCTTCACAGCCTTCCCCTTCCACAGCACTACCTTGTTCTCTGGCTATCCATATCCTCACCTAAATGAGAGCATCTTTCAACCCTCATCAGAGAAGATTTCTTTCCCTACTAGATGGTAATTAAAACAGAGACCTACAATTGGCCAGTATGCAGAGAGTAAGAGATAATGGCATGCTCAACTCTCAGTGGCACATCTATGTCATGCCCCTTCCTCTCAAGGCTCGGGGATCAGTGAGGAAGAGAGGATGGAAAGGTTTTAAGAGCCAGAAGTAGAAACACCTGCAGGGAGACATTTGCTGGACACGCCGGGGTCTTTGCACACATGGCTGTGACTGCATGCACAAGACCTACGCAATATCAAGCCAGCCCGAAATCCTGGCACGGATGAGGGAGGGGCTCATGAAGTCCCATCCCAAGCTGAGGGGTTGCTTGCAATTGATGATTGCTGGGTAGAGACAGACTGTTTACAAGGATGCAGTCCCAGAAAGGCTACGCATGCTCCAGTAGGTAGTCCTAGACCCAAGCACATGCAGGTGGCATCAAGTAAACTCACTGGGTTTTAAAAGCAAGCACATGAAGTTGGAAAGGGAAAGTAGCCGGGGGTTTGGGAAAGAGCTAGAAGGGAAGGATTCCAAGGTAGACTTGACTAAAATACATTATCCACATGCATGAATAGGAAAATATAAAACAGTTGAATCAGTTTGTAAATATGAACCTAGATTTTGGGGGTTTTCTCAACTGAAATATATTTTATACACAACTGATTGGATACTTCCAGTTTTAAGTATGACAAAGAATTATGTGAGTTATCATCATTCTGTGAATGGGGTTGATTCTAAGAACATTTTTAAGTCAAAGAATAAAGTGCATTTTAACATAATTATTTTCTTAAAACAACACATGTCAAATGAGGTAATTTATTTACTCATTTATTACTGAGTACATTATGACTTTTTTGTAACATTATGAATTTTTTCTGAGAATTATCTTTTGTGTTTTTAGGATAGTTTTCTTTGGAGTACTTTGTTTGGAATTCTCAATTGCAGGAGCCCTTTGTAAATTGCAGGTTTTACTATTTTTTGTTTCTCTGTGTTGCAAATATTTCCCCAGGAGGTTGTTTCAGCTTGAACTTTTTTCTGTCCACACCAGCCTAATCTAAAAGATAGCAGATACCTTGAGCTTACTTCTTCCAGTTGTACGTTGAAGATCTTTATTGAGATATGAATATTCATATTACTGTGAAATATGTCAGACTAGTAGTATAAAGAGATAATTCTGTTATTCAATCATTTAATTTCTATTTTATTACATTTTATTTTATTGGGTACAGGGAGGAGTGTGGTGCCAGGTCTCCAATGGGGAGATCAGAGAACAATTTGCAGGAGTCAGTTCTATTGTTCCATGGTGGTCCTGATGAGCAAACTTGGGCCATTAGTCTTTACTTGGCAGGAGTTTTCAGCTGTTAACATCTCACCAGGCATCAATTACTTAACTTTAATTTTAAAAGGAGATTTTTTGAAAACATCTGTGTGTGTCTCCTTTTTTTCTCCTCTCTCTCTCTCTCTCTCTCTCTCTCTCTCTCTCACACACACACACACA
>LOJH01000674.1:15102-36293 GCA_001685095.1 Ellobius talpinus
TCTCTCTCTCTCTCTCACACACACACACACACACACACACACACACACACTTTTAGCCATAAAGTTTATATCATTATTTCTAAAGTCTTTCTCTGAGGTTTGTATTTCTCACTTTATTTACGTGCACATGAGCTGTGCCTTTACGTTCCAACAATTCCACATGTGCTGAGTAACTACAAGTGACTTAAACCTCTGCCTCCTTGGCTATAGCACAGATTACAAGTATTCCTATACTACAGGGTTACAAAATAGACAGTAAAACTCATTTATTCACATGAAGCATAATGACCATCACATAATGACATTGTGTCACAATAATCAACATTGCCTTATGGGCATAACTGCTTTATGGAGAACACTCTGTCCTGAGCCTGTGATAACATGGGGTGCCATGATGAATGGCCACCCCTTTCCCTAAAGAAAGCTTCCAATTTTCTCTTCTAAACACAATCTGCTGAGTGTACAACTGGATACTGAAGTCAAGCCCAGCCTGCCCCTCCCAACCACCACCATTCCTGCTCTTGCATGGCCCAGCAGGTGTGTCCTCTACCATGGGGTTTGTCAATACCCAACAACCCAGCTGCCCAAGAAGGGCAGTGTGCTACCCAAAAAGGTCTTTTCTTTTTAATATAATTGGTTAGGAAAAGAGATTCAGAAAAAGGTTCACACTGGAATCTACCAAATATATATATATATATATATATATATAAAATCAAAAAGAAAAAGAATGGAGAAACTCTTTATTGAATACTCACTGTTTTAAGACTTAAGTGTGTTTGTGGGGGGGCTTTGGAATCCTCTCTTTTCAATAGGTTTTCTTCAAGTCTCATGCAACTTAATAGGAATACCTTAGATTTCTACTTTCTTTAGTTAAGGAATTCTCAAAGGATGGTAAATCAGTTCAGCAGGAATCTAAGCCAACCCAGACTCAGACTTTCACACAAACTGTGAGAGTGTTGAGATTGGGACCATTTGTTGTTTTTTTTGGTGCTCTTTTGAAGTTCATAGCTTCAACCAAAGACAAGGGCTAATGAGTAGGAGGCTTACTCCCAAAGGACATTTTATGTAAATTGAAATTAAAGAATTAAATGAATTCTGCAGAAGAGGGCCGCCATGAGATTCTTAAACCAAAAATACAGTTTGAAGAGGTTTACAGATAATTATACTTGGGTTTTATTGGCACATTCCCTGTGAGGAAGGTGACCTTATTAAACATTGGTGATTCATGTGCACATTAAATCCAAGGAGCAATGTTGGAAAATAAGACAAAACTGTCTTATCATGGACAGTCTTTGACTTCAGCCCAGTGGGTATGATTTCCTTCTTATTTTTGCAAGGAGAAAGAAGAAATTTTGCTAAGAGGTTTATTATATCCTTTCTGAATCCCAAGGTCTTTGGAGCTCTACAATCCTCTATACTCATTGAGCTGATTCACAGCCATTTTACTAAGACCCTAACTGTGCCTTAAGAATCAGACAGACCCAATTCTTTGAGTGCCTCATATAAAGAAATAGGAACAGTTTGATAAGTCATTGTATTGGTCAGTATCCTGGTACTGTGAAGAGACACCATGACCACAGTAACTTGTAAAATTAGTATCTGGGGGCTGGAGAGATGGCTCAGTGGTTAAGAGCTCTTCCAGAGGACCAGGGATCAATTCCCAGCACCCACACAGCAGCTCACAACTATCTGTGGCTCTAATTCCAGGGTCTCCAATACAGACATACATGCAGACAAAATACCAATGCACATAAAATAATCATTTAACTAGGGCTTACTTATAGTTTCAGGAGTTTAATCCATTATCATCATGGTGGGAAGCACGGTGGCATGGAGGCAGACACTGTGCTAGAGGAGTAGCTGAGAGTTCTACATCCAGATCCACAGGCAATAGGAAGAGAGAGACACTAGACCTGGTATGAGACTGTGAAACATCAAAGTCCACCTCCAGGGACACACTTTCTCCAACAAGGCCACGCTTCCTCCAAATAGTGCCACTCCCTGGTGTCCAAGCCTTCCAATCTATGAGCCTTTGGGGGCCATTCTCATTCAAACCATCACAGTGACATTGTCACAATAAATACACTCCTCACAAGATTTTACAGTCAAAAGCTCAGCCAAATCACAAGCTGTCGCTGCAGGCTCGGGAGAGGAAAACAGGTGGCAAATCTCAGCTCAGAACTTTTCTGTGAGGGCTAAATATTAAAACCCAACCCCTCCTTTAAAAGAAAGGCTATCAATGGTTTCTCAGTTAAAGAATACATTTTCTGAGCAAAGTGAGTGATCAAAGTGTTCCTTTCCTGTATACCATGTTCATGAACACTTAAGCCCCATAACAAGTCCGTTTCACAATGGAATGTGAAGCTACATGTGATTTGAATGGAGTAGGTGCCTTTAATAAAAGAAACAGGTGGCTGAGAAAACCCTGCAGATGAAACTGGAGGCTGTATAGGGAAATCGTGTGCATTATTTAAGGCAACATTTTTCCAAGCTAGAGAGGAAAGCAAGAACACGACAGATTTGATAAAAAAAAAAACTGTATTTAAATAGAGCCCTTGCAGACTGTGTACATTAATTAGCTATTGA
The DNA here is from genome assembly GCA_001685095.1 of Ellobius talpinus. Taxonomy (NCBI): domain Eukaryota; kingdom Metazoa; phylum Chordata; class Mammalia; order Rodentia; family Cricetidae; genus Ellobius; species Ellobius talpinus. The sequence goes on from LOJH01000674.1 coordinate 17,689, forward strand.
TACATGGTTAAAGCAGCAACACTGACCAGCTGATGCCCTTACAACCATGCCCGTCTGCTTAAAGTTTGCAATAAACTCATTGTTTTAGAAACCTGTGTAAAAATATCAGTTCTAAGATGAGCACGGTAGTGCTCACTTTTAATCTCAGCACTGGGTAGACAGCGGCAGGCAGATCTCTGAATTCAAGGGTAATCTGGTCTACAGAGTGAGAGCTATGCAGAGTAGCCCTGTCTCAAAAACAAACAACAGCAAAAGCAAAAAGCAAGAGGGTTGGGGAGCCTGGCTCAGTGATTAAAAGAACTAACTGCTCTTTTGGAGGTTCTGAGTTCAATTCCCAGGATTCAAATAGCAGCTCTGTAACTTATAGATTCATGCAATCTAGTGCCCTCTTCTGGAGTACAGATATAAATGCAGACAAAAATACTCAGACATAAACAAGTACATCTTTAAAAAAATAAGAAAAACAAAATAAATGAATAAATAATTCTAAACACTATCAGAACCTAAAAGAAAAATAGATCTACTTTCTTATAGTCACTTGAAAGTACTTAATTTTTTATCCTGTGAACTTCTGAAAACTTGCCAGTTGACTTCTAGATACCACTTCTAGGGTACAGAGCATGTGTTCTGCTCCTTCAGGACTCACTTCCCAAGATCCTTAGTGACTTCTGCAAGCACACTCACTGCAGCTGTGTCTTTAGCTTGTTATTAGCTGCTCACATGCTTCTGTGGTAGAGTCAGGATTCATGCATTTTTGAACGTCTTTTTAAACTGAAAATGATATCTGGTTCCAAGTCAGTGCTCAATAAAACATTTGCTAAATGAAGGTTTATTTTAGAGAATCCCTAACTAGATCTTAAGGAGACATTTGTTGAGCGCCTCACTGTAGAGCTGAGATTTACCTGTTTCTCCAAGATTAAATCATCAACAGGTTGAATGTCCTGACTTGGTTTCCAGTCACATGAAAGATCAAAAATTGAAGATCATGTAAGGTAGGAACAAAGCACTCTTAAAACCCTAAACCCAGCATTCATGAGACTAGGTCAGGAGAACCAAGACTTCTAAAGACATCTGGGCTGCTTAGGCAGGCAAGGAGGGAGAAAGAAGGGGAGGGGCCCTGGAAAGGGAGGACAGGAGGGAAAGAGCGAATTCCAGATGGGAGAGCAAGAAGGAGAGAGAAGGAAGGGGGGAAAAAAGAGAGGAGGGAAAGGGATAATTGAGGAAGGAGAGGAGGGAGGAGGGACTATTTGGAACAGTTTCCTCTTCGGACAGGAACAGGAAGTTCAGAGATACTGAGACTTCGTGCGCCAGTAACGCTACCTTCACATCAGTGCTCAGCATCCCTCAAACTCTGTGCTTCACCTTCTTTGATGAAGAGTGGCCCGCCCAGCTGCCAAGCACTCCCCATGTGTAATGAGTGCTACTCAGACCCTCGCCCTAGTTATGATCACCTGGCTTAGGCCATAAATCTAGGAGTCATTGTTGGTTTGTAGCCAGCGTACCCCGTATCCATAACAACGTCCAGTCTGGTTAGTTCTATGTGCATGACTTGTTCTGAATTTGAACACATCTAGCCAGCTTAGGCTGAGCTGAATCTGTTGCATTCATCTTTTAGCTGGCCTCAGATCTCCCTTCAGTCTTATTTCTGAGCTCTGCTCAGCAGGCAAAGCCATCATCAGTTCAGTATGAAAATCTGATGGCATGGGCCTGCTTTATCTCTTGCTCATACCGCCCCATCGTTCCTGCATCCCTAGCCAGCATTTCAAAGTGTCACGTAGAATAAAATTCCAAACACCATGCCATGAATTACAAAATATGTAGAAGGCTTTCAGAGTGACCCGTATTGGGGATACAATGGCACACATGCCAGAATGGAGCCATTAACTTGACCCAACACACAGTTCCTCATGTTCTCAAACGAACACAGTTGTATCTCTGCCAATACATCAAGACACGGTACTTCCAGAGAAATAATTGAGGGACAGAGAATGGTCACATATTTACCAAACACAGTGAGATGGACCTGTATGTCATTGTTATAGACAGACATTATGACAGAATGATGAACATAGGCTGATGGATGCCCTCCTTGGGGTTGAAGATTGTGTCTGTGTATCTTCACAGTCCTGGAATCTGGCACACTTTGGGGATCAAAGATTTGCCAGCTGAAATGATAAATGAGCATATTTATCATTTGTGTGCCGCAGTGGTGCCCAGTGTCTCTGGCTCCTCCTCCTCTTGCCCACATTAATGAGGCCCCATGGGGGGTGAGGAGCATTCCCAGAAAGGAGGACACTTGTTTCCAGGGCTGGGCATGAACGTGGGCAGGAGCCAAAGTAATGCCTCTGCTTCCCTTCAACCAAAGGGGTTTCTAGACATTTCTGCCGCTTAGTCTTTCACTCTCCCTCAGACACAACTGCTCCAATCACATAGCATCACTTTTTGTCCAGCACCTTAGACAGTTCCAAGACTCTCCTCTCTCTAGCTCCCAAAATGGTAAATTTGTTAACCCAGGCGCAGGTTGTCATACTAAGTCACAAAAGGGACTTTTCATGTCACCGAGAATGATTTCAAACCTTATTTATTTGATTGTCTATGTGTTGTGTTCTGCCTATATACAATTTTCCCCCAGATTGGCTCATATAATAGTACTTTTAAGGTGAATTTCCCTTCAAGGTGCTCCCTGAGGAAGTCAGTGCTATCCCAACCACGGAAGAGTTACTTGACTGTCTGCTCTGACCTCCTCATCAAAGCTCTTCACACTCTTTCTCCATGAACGGCAAATATTTCCGAGGCTCTGTTCCAGCATTCCATTTTTCTGTCCAAAAAGTAATTGTGGCTATCCAATAAACTAGCTTGAAAATCAAACTTAAATGAGCCAAATTTAAATTTATAAGGGCCTCATTTAACAGGCAATTAATTTTACGCTTATAATAAAAAGAGAAACCTTTCCATCTTCCTGAGGGATTAAAGAGGCTGATAAGGAACTGCTGTGCCCCCGGGAAGGAGATAAAACAATTCCCTGAACGCCACCCTCCTTTCGATTGCATAATACATATAATACGTTCTATTTCGGGGAAGTATTAATATTAGTGAAATTAATTAATTTTTCCTGAATACTCCTAAGAATTTGACCAAAAGTTTAGAACTGAAATATAAGCTATTGCTTCCAGATTTCCTGAGTTTCATTCTTTCTAGTATATCAGATCTTACAACCTTATGGCTTCTGGCATTTTGTTTCTTTGAAAAACAAAGCAAAAATGAAGCTGGACCCATTGGTACAGGTACGTAATCCCAGAAAACTAGGGGCTAAGGCCGAGGACTTCAAATTCAAGGGCAGCCTGGGCAACTTGTCTCATAGTGAACAGCAAAAACCATGAGTGGAAACCTAATTTAGTCCCAGACTGCTTGCTTGGCATCCACGGGTCCTGGGTTCAAGACCCGGCATCGCAGAAGGAGAAAGAGGGAGGAATCACTAAAAGGATGTAGCTTGACCACATCTTTTAGTTTTTCTGAACTTTGATAGAATTAGTAAGTGTGAAAACATAGCCTTTCTTTGCTCTCCTATTTTTGTGACTGTTAAAACATACATTCGTTTAATGGTGTTAAGGCAGTCTTTTATTCCTGACTTATACAAAGGAACGAAAAGAATCTTGGAAAGAAACTGTTTTTTATTTTAAACTTGGCTTCCAGCGATGGCCACAAGTGTCACTGTGGAAGGTTATTACCGGGCTTGCAGAGTTCCCACTGAGAGTGAGCCATCTTGAGAGAAGCCTGAGATTTTCTTTGTTGACACAAAGTCAGCCTTTAATGTAATTTAACAGTTACAGGGAGTAACTAATCATTGCATTCAATGTATTTTTTGTATTCTCAATTAAAATTTTTATCAAAAAACTGCACATATTTTGGGAATACCTTGTACATGCACACATTAGATAACATTTAAATAAAGATAAGTAAATCCAGCCGGGCTTGGTGGCACACACCTTTAATCTCAGCATTCAGGAGACAGGAACAGGGGAATCTCTGTGAATTCAAGTCCAGCCTGGTCTACAGAGCGAGTTTCAGTATAGCTGGACTTGTCTTGAAAAAAAAAGTTAGGCTAATTTACTTCTCAGATATCAATCAATTCTTTTGTTAGAAACATTCAAATTCTAATCTGTTTTTGGAATACACAGTACATTGCTATTGTGAGTATTACTCTACCTCACAGCAGAATTCATTTATTTTATATATTCAGCTTAGCATCCATCTGCTAACCAACCTTTCCCCATCTCTCCTTCCTCACTGCTTCCCACATCCAGCATCTGATAAAGGTTACTCTACTCATTTTTTAGATATATTTTTACTTTGTGTGTAGGAGCATTTTGTCTGAATGTATATCTGTGCACTATGTGCCTGTAGTGTCCAAGGAAACTAGATGTCATCAGGTCCCCCTGGAAGTGGAGACGCAGGCAACTATGAACTGCCACGTGGGCGTTAGGAACCAAACTTAAAAGAGGACCTTCAGCTTCCAACTGCTGAGCATCTCTCCAGGCCCCCCCACAATGTTTTTAATTCTTCATATAAGGGAGATCATTTTTATATGTTTTCTTGTAACTGTTTTTTAACTTAGAATGTTTTTCTTTCCATTCATGTTGTCATAAATAATGAGATATACCCTTTTTAATGATTGACTATAATATGCATGGACATATAAAATATGTTTGTGTAGAAATACCACATTTTCTTCATTTATTTTAAGAACTGTGTATTTCAGCCCATTACCCATTTCATAATTGAATCATGATAATGATGATAATGGTGGTAGTGTTGATAATGATTTGCTGTTGGAAGGAGGAGGCCGCTTGTTTGTCCTGCCCGCCCTGTTAGCTTACACCCAAAATAACCACACAGAAACTGTATTCATTAAAACACTGCTTGGCCCATTATCTCTAGTTTCTTATTGGCTAATTTTTGCATCTTAATTTAACCCATTTCTATTAATTTGTATATTGCCATGTGGCAGTGGCTTCCAGGAAAAGATTCTAACCAGCATCTGTCTCAAGCAGAGGATCCATGGCTTCTCTCACTCTGCTTTCTTCCTCCCAGAATTTAGTTCTGTCTTCTCCACCTACCNTTCATTAAAACACTGCTTGGCCCATTATCTCTAGTTTCTTATTGGCTAATTTTTGCATCTTAATTTAACCCATTTCTATTAATTTGTATATTGCCATGTGGCAGTGGCTTCCAGGAAAAGATTCTAACCAGCATCTGTCTCAAGCAGAGGATCCATGGCTTCTCTCACTCTGCTTTCTTCCTCCCAGAATTTAGTTCTGTCTTCTCCACCTACCTAAGTTCTGGCCTATCAGACCAAAGCAGTCTCTTTATTCATTAACCGATACAAGCAACACATAGAAAGAAGGACCTCCTACACCAATTTGCTACTGAGTTTCTTCAATATTCTTGATATCCTTAATCAGATGGATAGTGGGCAAATATTTTCCTGCATTATGTATGTGTAAATAATGTGTATTTCTATAGAATTAGTTTTTACTATACATTTTATTAAATGTGTTCTTTGTCAATTTTATATGTGTGCATAATCCATTCTTTTTACTCTCTCTTCCCTCTCTCCCATCTTCTTCTCAGTCCTGCCAATCACCCCTTTTCACTCCAAGGCTCTTTCTTACATTCATATGCTTTTTTTTTGTTTTGTGACACCCTGAGTTTAATCAGGGCTGTCGTGTGATCATGAGCTTGGAACTGATCGTTGGGAGTCACACATGGGTATACAACTAAATATAACAATTGAGCATCCCCCGGAGTCTACCGGTAGCCAATAGTTCAGCAGGGAAGGGGTAGGGCCCATGAGCCTCTCTCTCAGGGGTGTTTAACTGTTATCAAGTCCAGTCTTTTTATTTATTTATTTATTATGTATACAATATTCTGTCTGTCTGTATGCCTACTGGCCAGAAGAGGGCACTAGACCTCATTACAGATGGTTGTGAGCCACCATGTGNTTGGAAGAGCAGGCAATGCTCTTAACCTCTGAGCCATCTCTCCAGCCCTCAAGTCCAGTCTTATACAAGTCCAGTGGAGAGAGCCACGGCTGCTGTGAAATCAATGGTTGCACACACTGTGTCCTACCCAGAGGTGAACATTTCACAGCCTTTCAGGCTCTTACATTCGTGCTGGCTCCTCTTTCTACAATGACCCTTGAGCATTAATAAGATGGTGTAGATGCCCTCATTAGGCCTGAGCACTGGAGCGTCACTTTTCCTCAGCACATGCAACACCTTTTGTGGTATTAAATCTTTTATAAACTTCTTTGCACCTCTTTTTAGTTTACAAGTATGTATTTATGTCTTTGTGAGTAGATGCCACATGTCTGTGTGCAGGGGTGTTCTCAAGGCCAGAAGAGAACTAGAGTTACAGGCCATGTGGGTCACCCAACTGTCCTAGGAACTGACCTGGAGCTCCCTGGCTGAGCAGAAAAGACTTATTAGCTGTGGAGCCCCTAGCTACTTTTAACAAATGTTTAACTCTAGGATTCTGAAGCCCTTTTTGAAACCCCAAACCTGAATATCTGTTCTTTTAATGTTGTTCTTAAGCTCCTATGAGCATTCCTCATGCCCCTTCACCGTACCCCTTGTGTATATTCAGATATTGTTTTCACATCGGCTGAATCTTCCATTCAATGGATTCTGCTATGGATGCCGTCAATTCCATTTTCATTTCGTTTATTGTGCTTCCCAGCTTCAGGATTTGTTTAAAATTAATTTACTTTCTGTAGTAAGGGTACCTGATGATTACTGAATTGTTTCTCTTGTGTTTTTATTTTGGGTTTTGTTTCTGTTTTTGAGACAGGGCTTCTCTATATAGCCCTGGCTCTCCTGGAACTCATTCTGTAGACCAGGTTGACCTCGAAACTTTATCTGTACCTCTTGAGTGCAGGGGTGAAAGGCATGCATCACCACCAATGGGTTTCTCTTGTGTTTTTCAAGGAGCATGTTTCAGTAAGTTATCTCCGAAACTTTTGCCACCCCTGACCATTTTGGGCTTTGAAAAAATACATTTCTTTTATCATTTGAGATCATAATTATATCATTTCCTCTTTCCCTTCTTCCCTTCAAATCTTCCCCTGTGTTCCTCCTTCCTCTCTTTCAAAATCATGGCCTCTATTTTCATTATTCATTTTTACTTACATACATATACATACACACATATGTATACATATATTCCCTCATTCATAAATACAACCTATCTAACATTACTTGTATGTATGTTTTCAGAACCGACCATTTGGTATTGGATACACAGTCAGCATGCTCTTCCCTGCGGGAGACTATCTCCCCCACTCTCTGCTGCCTGTTTCACTGAACAGGATCTGATTATGTAACTCAGCCTGGCCTCTAAATTGTAATCCTCCTGCCTCCATATCCCTAGTGCTGGGATTACAGGCATGTGTCACCATGCCCAGCTTCTCTGGATTTTCTTGAAATTTGTTAAGTTTCCATTGTTTAGAATTCTTGTCCAAGAGGTCACACATAAACATCACTTCATCATCAGCTCTAGCATCTGACAGTTTCCTGGAAGCTCTTTTTGCTTGTTAGTATCTGACAGCAACAATATCTGACAGCATCCACATGTTGAAATATCTGGCATTGACTTTAGTTTTACTGTTTGGTTTTAACTGTGCCTGGCCTTCCAGGAATTCTAAGCAGGCTGTTTGCTCTGGAGTCTGTGGTCATTGCCACTGTTCCAACCCTAGACAGCATGAGTCCCGGAACTCCAAAACCAATGCTGCTGTTTTGTATGTGAAAGATGGCATACCTAGCTTAGGTTTGTTATAGGTCTGTAATCGGTATGCTGTTCATGATAGGTTGTGGGACTGCCTAGAGGAGGTAATCCAACCTAAAGATCAGCTAGGCTTCATCTGAAACAAGGCAGGAACAAACACATCATCCACAATCACTAGGCTGGGCTTGGAAACAATAGGATTCTTCCCAGTCCTGAGTCTCCCAACAAAGGATCCAGCCAAAATGCGAAGTTCTGGATCCAATGCAGAGCCTTCAGCTTGCTGAGACCTGTGTAACTATGCTTCTCTGGCCTGCCTGGTGCTGTGGTCCACCCTTGGCCTGGCACCACTGCAGCGATGCATGGGTGATGCTAGCTGGAGCAGAAGCCCACCTCATGTGACATGCAGGCTTCTGCCTGGATACTGTTCATGGGCTCTAGCTGCAGGGAGTGATCAACAGCCCCAGCGCTGAGTTTCAAAGAAAAGTTCTACACCTATTTCTGCCACAAGCAACTTGCAAATGAAATCTCTTTGAACTTGTTGCCTGAGGTTGAGGATAAATAGTGCCGGTCAATCCCTTGGCTAGCAAGACTGGTGCTAAGTTGTGCCTCACCTGAAGCTACAGCCTTTAGAACTGGAACAGTTCTGGCCACAGTTAGCAATTGTGGAGGTGGGAACCCAAGGCCATTGCACCAAGGTCAGAGATTCTTGCCTCACCCTGGGGAGGATCCAGCAACTCTGAACAGTAGCCTGGGAGTAAGGGCGGTGGGGTCTACTCAGTACAGTTTCACCCTAGTGAGATTGGTTCTGGGTCCAAGTCTAAGGCATTCACTTCCCCTCCCCTCCCAAGAGGAGGGGGCTTGCTCTAGATCAGCATTTCTCAACCTGTGGGTAGAGACCCCTTTGGGGATCAAATGACCCTTACAAAGGTCATTTAAGATCATCGGAAAATGTGAATATTTACATTACAGTTCCTAACAGTAGCAAAATTACAGTTATGAAATAATAACAAAAATAATTTTATGATTGAGAGTCACCACAACATGAGGGACTGTATTCAAGGGTGGCAGCATTAGGAAGGTTGGGAACCACTATTCTAGGCTGTTTGATTCTTTGGATGTGTGGATTCCTCTCCAGTTTTCTCAACCATTTTTCCATTATTATGCTAAAAAACCAGGTCTCTTATCTGGTTTCCTTAACTCTTGTGACAGTTATTCTTCCGTAAATAACGTGGATTGATGCTTCTGTGGGTAATTACTATGGTCCCACTATGCCCTTTCCAGAGAATTTTTGTAACTAATTCAGTGTTTGTTTTTAAGTAAATTCTTGAAAGAAATCAAACTCAAGCCCTTCCTAATAGTGTTCCCATCTGGACCTGTTGGGCCATTCACTATGTTTTCTTCTGTTTTCTGCTTCCGCCTCTAGGACTCAAAGGCTCCCTCCAGAGGCTGCAGTTGGAATATGTGGACGTGGTCTTCGCAAACCGTCCAGACAGCAACACTCCCATGGAAGGTGAGTAAAGGAATTTCTTAAGAAAAAGAAGCTACAGAACTGCTGATCCCAGCCTGAAGACTGTTTCTACTCACAGTAAGTAACAAATATTCAGATGGATAAGATAGAAAAAAGAAAAGCAAAACCCTTCCAATGTCCTTTATCTACAGCATTTATCCTGAAAACCTATAGACTACTTTTTTTCCTCCGCTCCTCTTCCTTCTTCTAACTTCTTCCTTCCCCCTGATTCTCAGTGGCTTTTCTTTTCTTTTCTTTTTAGTTTTTTTCAAGACAGGGTTTCTCTGTAACTTTGGAGCCTGTCCTGGAACTAGCTCTTGTAGACCAGGCTGGCCTCGAACTCACAGAGATCTGCCTGCATCTGCCTCCCAAGTGCTGGGATTAAAGGCGTGCTCTGCCACGACCTGGCAGTGGCTTTTCTTGATTGCAAAATATTCACTGTTTCCAGTGACTTCATCATCTGTAACGATTGCATTAATCAGAGGGGTTTATAACTCAACTACAGGTTCTGAGCGACTCCTCGGAGGACCTTTCTTCCCCTCCCCCCACCCTCTTGGGCATCTAAAGCCCTTTTATGCTTCATCTTTATTTGCAGTGGATTCAATTATTTTAATCAATGAATTTATTTTTAAAAACCAATCTTTTCTCATTTTACATACAATCCCAGTTCCCACTCCCTCCCCTCCTCCCAACCCCTCTACCTTCCATGCCTACCATCCACTCCTCAGAGAGGGTAAGTCTTTCCATGCGGAGTCAACAAAGTCTAGCACATCACTTTGAAGCAGGACCAAGTCCCTCCCCACTATATCTAGGCTGAGCAAGGTATCCCTCCAAAGAGAATGGGCTCCAAAAAGCCAATTCAAGCAGTAGGGATAAATCCTGGCCCAGTACCAGTGGCCCCACAGACTGCTCCAGCCATACAACTGTTAGCCACATTCAGAAGGCCTAGTTTGGTCCTATGCTTATTCCCCCGCTGTGAGTTCAGAGTCAGTGAGCTCCCAATAGCTCAGGTCAGCTGTTCAGTGAGTATCTCTATCATGGTCTTGACTCCTTTGCCCATATTATAATTCCTCCCTCTTTTCAACTGCTCAGTCCAATGCTTGCTGTGGATTTCTACATCTTCTTCTATCCATGAAGGTTCTATGACAACAATTAAGGTAGTCATCAATCTGATTACAAGGGAAGGCCAGTTTGGGAACCCTCTTCACTATTGCTTAGGGTCTTAGCTGAGGTCATCCTTGTGGATTCTTGGGAATTTCCCTCGTGCCATGATGATTCCCCAATGTATACTGTGAATATGTTTTATTATCATTGGTTAATAAAGAAGCGGCCTTGACCTGTGATAGGGCAGAATAGAGCTAGGTGGGAAAACTAAACTGAATGCTGGGAGAAGGAAGGCAGAGTCAGTGAGACACCATGTAGCTGCCAAAGGAGAAAGACGCTCTGGAACCATGCCAGTTTTCTGGCTAGCACCATAATGACTCCCTCAAACAAGATATCTCTTCCCTTGCTCTCTCTCTGTCCTTCCCCCATCGTAATCATCCTGTTTCCTCACGTTCTCTTCCTCCCTCTCCTCCTCCCCTCCCCTTCTCCTTCTAACCTCTCTTCTTCCCTCACCCCCATGCTCCTAATTTTCTCAGAATAATCCCCTTCTCAGAGGGATTCATGTATGTTTCTCTTAGGGTTCTCCTTGTTACCTAGCTTCTCTGGAGTCGTGGACTATAGACTAGTTATCCTTTGCTTTATGTCTAATATTCACTTATGAGTGTGTACATACTATTTTTGGATTTCTGGGTCTGGCTTACCTCACCCAGGATGGTATTTTTTAGTTCTATCCATTCTTTATTTGCATGCAAATTTCAAGATGTCATTGTCTTTTACCACTCCATTGTGTAAATGTATCACATTTTCTTTATCCATTCTTCGGTTGGGGGGCATCTAGTTTGTTTCCAGGTTCTGGCTATTGCAAATAGTGCTGCTATGAACACAGTTGAACAATGTCCTTATAGTATGATTGAATATTCTTTGGGTATATGCCCAAGAGTAGTATTGCTGGGTCTTGAGGTAGGTAATTCCCAATTTTCTAAGAAACCGCCATACTTTGATTTCCAAAGTGACTGTACAAGTTTGCACTCCCACCAGCAATGAAGGAATGTTCCCCTTACCCCACATCCTCTCCAGCACTAAACTATATAAAGAACTAAAGAAACTAAACATTAAATACCAAATAATACCCAAATAATCTAATTAAAAATGGGGTACAGATCTAAGCAGAGAATTCTCAACAGAAGAATCTCAAAAGACACTTAAGAAAATGCTCAACATCCTTAGCCATCAGGGAAATGCAAATCAAAACGACTCTGAGATTCCATCTTACATCAATCAGAATGGCTAAGACCAAGGGCCTTCGTTTTCGACAGTGATACTGTCTGATTAGTTTCCTGGGTAATAAATGCTCAGGGTGGGGAGTTGAGAATAACTGTTCAAAAGAGGCTCCTCTTTTTGGTTTGGTTGTGGTTCCTTAGAAAACTGTGTAGCTGTCACCTTCTGTCAGAAAAACACAGTTTGTCTCCCAAGAAACTTTCAGAACATTCCTAAAGTCACATCTTACAATTATACCATGTATATACACAGGGTAGCAGATAGTTGGGTTTTTTGTTGTTGCTGTTGCTGCTGCTGCTGCTCTTGTTTTGTTCATTTTTTTACCCTTTCTGCATCCTACTTTACCTTTAATCTTAGAGATATATTATAGTCTCTCAATCAGGAAATATAAGCTGCATTATATCTACAAAAGGCAAACAAGTGTCTCTCAAAGACTAAACATAGTTACAGTATGTGGACGGAAATCCTCCAGCTATATGATGCTAACAGGCTAAGTGCCTCTTGAAAAACACCAATGATATACTGAAATTTAGTTAAAAGAAATTCCCAAGTATTTTTTAAAGAATAGATTTCTGCTACCTGAGCCTGGTAGGGTTTGCAGCGAACGCCTTATCTAAGTCTACTGAAATGAGAGAAAATTTCATTTCCCCTAAGATACTCAAGTAAAATTCCACAAAGAGAAGTAGGAAGCTATCTCATAATGAGTCGTTATCCTGAAGAGTGTTTAAGACTGGCTATTTCCCACTTCCAATTAAGCCACAAAACACAGACAGTTCTGTAGCTGCTTGGCAGCAATCACCACCTCTACTGGAATGTGGCCTGCTGTCTCTCCCCACCCCCAACCAGGGACCCACCCCAGGCCTACCAACCTCTGAAGTGCAGTTTATTCTCTGCAAGGGCTTCGTGGAGATGCTTTTCAGGCATTTTCATGAAGACTTCTCCCTAATTCAGATGGCTTCCATGGAGCTTGCTCTAGCTTTCTGAAAATGTATATCTAAATTCATACACTCACTTGTAATTTATACTTACTTATTTGTAGGTAAAATAGAAACACCAGAGTTGAATTCTGGTCCCAGCATCACAGATTTTACCATCAACCCTTGCTGCTTTATTCTAACAGAGGCGAGTGCTGTTCTGGGAAATAGAAAGACAAGAACCGCCAGGTGAATTGGGACATTAGCTCCTCAAATGCGGGGGTGAGGACAGACCTGAGTTGCTTCTAGTGTCTATGCTAAGATTCATGATGGTGGTGATTATAAATCCTGTCTATGTGCGTCATTGAAAGTCCACACACAAGGAGGCTACCTTGGAAGGTGACTAGTGCTTCTTAAAACAATGCCTAAGAGACAGGTTGTGTCTTACCAGAACTACCCTTACAGCCCTTCTGTGACTGTTAGTGTAACTCTACAGCCTTTATTCAACTCCTTTAGACAAAATGGCAGAAACATCTTTGTAAATTCACCCAGCCAATGTCTTTAAATAATAGCTTAAAAAACAAAAACAAACTGTAATATCTTTCACATCCTTTTATTGTCTCAGGTCATCACAACTTAGTTGAACTCATTTCTATTCACTTTAGTTATACAACAGTAATTGCCAAACAGATGCTGTTTAATTGCATATGTATCAAAACTACAAGGCCTAGCATTTGTAGGTCTTCGTTCATTTAACCATTCCTTTTCAAATCTATTGAGTTGGGGCATCTGTTTTAAACTGGAGACGCCAAAGCATTTCCCTACTGAGGCAGCCCAGCCATGACACCACTTCATCATTGCTGAACATTCAAGCTAGGGGACTGGAACAACCAACATGAAACACTGGACACAAACTACACGAATATCAAGATCATGCATATGCCCACTTTGGCTATCTCTAAGCCACATCTTTAAATAACCTCCATTTAAATCTGATTAAAAATGCCATCCCCATTTATGTGATCTGTAGCATGAATCAGTGTTAATTGGAGGCATATCTAAAATAAACCAAGATGAGGTCTGGCCAATTTCTGCAATCAAACTGCAACCAATTGAGCCAGAAAAGGATCTGTCGTGGCACCTTCTCTACCATATATGGGCATTGTATCCTGTTAGTCATTGCTACCCATCCCTGCTTCCAGTCCTGCCAGAAAAATCAAAAGACAAAAAGCGAGTTCTGTCAAAGAGAGTAGTGGCAAATTCCAAATGTGCAGTCAGTGGAGAAACCCGGAAGACGCTTTATTTGCAGTCTGCAACCTGATGGAATACAATTAGACATTTCGTGGTGACGGGAAGATGTGACAGAAGAGGGGAGCTTGTGTGCTTTTCCTTCCATCCTTCTCATTATTTTTCATGGTTCACCTAGTAGTAAAGCATTTTTCTTTCACCGCAGCTGCCACACCATCTGTCTCTGCTATACTATCTGGCATTGGTGGATGTTTTCCAAGCGGAGGAGAAAATTCAGCCCCACATCCCATGTCTCCTTCTTATAACAATGTATCCCTCCTTGTGGACTCACTGAGAGTTCCTCATCTCTACAGAACTCCAACTGTTAATCCTTTCATTTCGTAAGGCAGGACGCATTTCCAAGTCTTCTCCAGAGCTGGTCATAGGAGAAGGTTCAAGGCAACTTAAGTCACGCTGTGCATGGATCGACAGAGACACTGTGTCCCATGCTAGGAGAGATTGGGGTTGTTTTTCTGCTATGGCCAATGGCAGGGTAATTATACAGGAAGAAAGCCATTGGGTACCACTACAGTGGTGAAATGGAGATAAGTCTGGACCACTTGTGAATAATAGCAAAAGAAGAGCAATTTCATATTGAGATTTAAAAATTACTGACAGAAAATGATGATTTCTCAAGTTAAATTACATTTTAATAAATAATTTTAAGACATGCTTGAAACCAAGTTCTTTCATTTAGAACTCATTGCCAAATCCAATAATTCCTGCATGGTTGAATATTATGTCTATACTAATTACTGTTCACGCTGTTCATTTTCTCCTTCTTGCCGAATAGTGCAGGCAGAAAGCAACCTAGATGTCTTTATTTCAGATAAGAGGGGTAAAACCAAAGTTATTCTCATTAATCCCCACAGTATTCATCAAACAGCAAATTCTGTAAGTGCTTACTTCTTTATAAGTCATGGTTTTCACTATTGTTTCAGGCAAACAGGAACCTATGGATATTTGGGGATCTAGGATATCCATGACAACTCAGAAAATAAGAGACCACAGGAAACATTTCAACAGCATAGATTGTCAATACTTTATCAGTTCCAAAATACTGGACCCAGGTATTTTATCTTACAAAGTAAAGTTTTAAGAATAAAAATATAATCTCTTGAATTTACATGTCATTTGTCCATGACTATTCAGTGCATCTGGCTTTAACTTTCATTATTACCCCCGATGGGTGCCCCCACCTTGTCCCCAAAATTATGATAGCAAGAAGAAATCCTCCACAAACTATATGATGATGCTGTCCCAGAAACATATAAAGCAAGACATTTAAGCAAATTAAACTATTTATTAACCACACTAAAAAATTAAATAAACAGATGGATTTCATTACAATATTATCTTAACTACATATAAAAAAAATTACTATTTCAACATGCAGTAATTTTATAAATGTGATAATTTCATTTACTTTTTCCCTCCTAAGTCTTTGAAATCCACAGTACACACCATAATTTGAACCTACACATTTCAAATGCTCAAGAGCTATATGTGGGGGAAAAACTACCATTAATGACCACAGAAGTGAAAACTCTTTGCACTCCAACAGAAGCCTGGGGTGCCAACCCCTTTGTGTTGCTCTGACTACGATGCTCGGCAGAAACAACACAAGCTGTTTGAAGAGAGTTCCAAGAGCCATTTCAGCCCATCACTACAGGGAAGGCGTTACAGCAAGCATGCAACAGAGGCTCTTCTCTCTCTGACTTCCTAGCAACCAGAGACTGGCCAGACCTGGGAACCAGGCTGTAAGCTCCCCAGTGACTTCCCGCAGACAGGCTTCCTAAAGTTCCACAGCCTCCTCAAATACAGCCACCAGTCGGTTACAAGTGTTCAAAATATAAGCCTGTGGGTAATAGTTTAGATCCTGCTCTTGACCCATCAGAGGCTCACATCTTACAAAACCATTGAGCCCAGCTCCAAGTACCCCCAAGTCTTAACAGTCCTCCTTCTGTTTAAAAGTTCAAAATCCAAAGATTCTATTGATTCTGAAGTCAGTCTCTCATCTAAAAGTAAACTCTATTACACACTTCCCATGTGCAATGGCCAGAGTAATCATTTCCAGCACACAAGGTAGGAGAGGGAAACATGAGGAAAAGATGGACAAAAGCAAGATAAAAAAAAAAAAAACCCAGGAGGGAAAGATGAAGTCCTATAGCTCNGGGGCGGCAGATGGCATCATTTGAGTTCCAGTGCACTTGAGCAGCCCACCTCTGTGATGCCTGCCACACACACAGCCTCTCTCCTGAGATGGCTCCTCTCATTCACTACAGACTTCCTCAGCAGACATCCCACAGCTCCTGGGGTCTCTAATTCAACTCACTCTACACTGACAGCTTCGTGCACAGCCTACTCAGGGGCTCCCCATAGGGAGTCCAATCCTACACACACACATACATACATACACACACACACACACACACACAAACACACACACACACACACAGCCTGGCCTCCCAGACTTTTCTTTAAAATCTTCTAATTCTTGTGTTCCGTGTGCCTGAAAAGCCAATATCATTTGGATGATACGAAGTTCTACGTTGAGCCTGAGAAGTAATCAGGCCGCATTGGACCATGGCTGCAAGAGGCCTGGTAGGACTTTGATGTTCAATGTAGAAAAACACTTCCCTGTTTCCAGCAAGGCACCCTGGCTACTCTCTCTTTTCAGGCATCCTTTCAAAAGAAAGTCCTTCAAATGCATTTGTATTTTTATACCCTGGAGGCATCAACGGATGAGATCTTGCCCACCAGACATCTTTCTATTTCCCTTATGCAAACTGTTTTGCTTTTGTTAATGGTACTAATTTCTGAACCTTTTGTCTATATTTGATTTGTCTGCAGCTTTGAGTACATATATGTCAAACTGTACATTGTCAGGCCCAATGAATTACTTTTTACATCATTCCATCTGCTTTTGCCCTGACTCACACTGTAAACCTGACTCAAGGCAGCTAGCAATAACCGTGCTACAGAATAAATGTCACTCTGTCTTGAAATCTCCTCCACCAAATAAATATGTCCACGACTTTTGAACCCAGTCTTACTGATTTCAGTAACATAAGCCAAAATAGAGAACCAGCAACGAGGAGAGGTGGTGCTCACTCCAAGGTCTTTCCCTCCATGGTCTGTGATGGGACTCCTCATTGGAGCAGTGTGTCATCAAGGGAGACAGGCAGAAGAGACAATTGCAAACCCAGGCTTTCTCAGCAGTTATGCTACGCTGAAGCAGGCTACTGTCCCTAGGCAGGCTCAGTTCCTCACTTGAAAGTGAAAATGCATAAAATCCAAGTACCTTGGGTATGAGTTAACAGTGTGGGTTTACCACCTCCCTCGCAGTGAAGGCAAAGAAGCACAAGCCTTAGCTGCACCATTTAATGCACACACATATAGCTCACCCTCCGGTGTCTCTCTTCTCAGTGGTAATGATGGGAGATGCCCAAGGCCTTGCAATTATAACGTGATGAAAACTCAAAGAAGGCCAAGTTACTGGGCTAAACAGGGTCTGTGAGGTCAAGAAAGGGTTAAGCCAGAGGTGGTGATATAATTGTCTTGTAAGCTATTTGTTTTCTCCTAGGAATATTGTCCTGCATTAACTTAATAATAGATTTTTCCAGGCTTCAGTCTAAAAGATGGTCTTGTGCCAACAGTTATTTTCAAAGCTATCTGCAAAAAAAAAGACATAGAAGATCACTCATTCTTAGTTGATATTTTCTGAATACCTACCATATGCCAAGCACTTTTCTGAGCACCTAGGAGAACTAGACGTTAATAAATCTGACAAAAATACTAACCTTATAAAAGTCAAATCCCTGCTTGCTTTGCAGACAGATAATAACTAAGAAAGTTACATTGGGGCTGGAGAGATGGCTCAATGGGTATGAGTTCTCACGACACAAGCACAAGGACCGCAGTTCAAATTCCCAGCAACCACACAAAAGCCAGCTATGACCACGCATGCCTGTAATGCCAGGGTCTGGAGGAGCCGAGACAGGCAGGTCCCAGGAACTGACTAGCCTGATCAAACTGATGATGATTCACGTTCGGTGAGAAGGAGTAACGCAGGGAGACTGATAGAACAGGACACCAGACGTCTTTCTCTGGCCTCTACTCATAACCTCACACACATACATATGTAAACTTCATATACCACACATATATAAACAAATGAAGAGAATGCATGAATCACATCATATGTCAAGTCAATTCAAATATAGCGCAAGAAGAAATGGAGAGCCGAGAGGGATGGCTGAAGCAATTAGAACTGAAAGGTGGAAAGACCCAGATGGCCAAATCTTAGGCTACTCAGAGGCCCTGGGGTCTTTCTCTCTCTGTTCCTCCTTGGCCTTCCTCAGAGTGATGTGGCTGTAGGGATCAGATGTGAGATTTGAACAATAGCACTCGGCAGAGTACCTCAGTCAGGGCTTGGAGTTTGGAAACCCACAGGGACATGTCAGCTGGCCATTAGCTGCAGTTCCCCCGTCCGCTGGATGCATGCCTCAGGACTGATTGCAGGTCTTATGCAAAGCATGGTCAAGGCTAGAACGGGGGCCAGTTGCTGGCTAATTGAAGATCTTCTTATGTTTCATTTGTATTCAGATTTCAAAAACACACTCAGGATGATGTAGGTGGGTCTTTTGTCTATGTGTTACTTTCATTGGTTAATAATAAAACTGCCTTGGCCTTTTGATAGGCCAGCCCTTAGGTGGAGTAGACAGAACAGA
>LOJH01000674.1:36327-68813 GCA_001685095.1 Ellobius talpinus
GCTTAAATGAATACAATTTGTGTGTTGTTATTTCGGGATATAAGCTAGTCGTGCGGGAGCTGGGCGGGATGAAAAGCAGGCCTGCTCGCCTCATCACTACATCAGGAGACTAGAAGGACAGCTCAGTGGATCACTTGCTGCTCTTGCAGAGGACACGGGTTCAGTTCCCGGCACTTGCATGGTGGCTTACAAACATCAGTCACTCCAGCTCTAGGGCACCTGGTGTTCTCCTCTGGTCTCTGTGAATACCAGGTACACATGTGGTGCACGTACATACATGCAGGCAAAACAGTCACATAAAATAAAAATAATTTTAAAAATTAAAACAGAAATTTGTTATGAATTGTACATATCCCCATTCTTTCCTTTCTATGCCTTGGCTACTAAATTAGTAGTTACTACTAACAATCACTTGACTACTAGTTACTTGACTACTAGTTACTTGGCTACTAGTTACTTGGCTACTATCACACAGTAGTTGCCAATTTTAAGGGGCCTCAGAGTCTGCACAGAACACACCCAGACACCAAATTCTCAGCACAAAGGAGGTTTATTTATCCTTCCCTGGGTGGGGGTGGGCAGAGGCTGCATCTGGATAGGGCAAAGGCATGCTCTGCAATAGTAGAGATAAAGATGAGGAGGCATGCTAGAATGAGCTGGGAAGTCCTGATTGGACATGTAAGCCAATGTAGCCAAATAATGAATTTCAATTACTGGGCCTTGGTGTTTTGATTGTTGGACCCTGGAATTTGGCCAGGCATAACGATGTGGCCAAATAAGGGAACAGACCTTGGGGACTAGCTTTAGGGATCTAATCTAATGGTTTAGCAAGAGAGAAAGGGAAAGAAGGGCAAGACCCTCTGTTGTCAAGTTTGTAATGTTTGGGCCTGTTAGAGAGCCCGTCACTAATCCTGTTTTGTGAATTCTGCCTCCACCTCCCAAGCTGCTAGCTTTCCACCTGGTATCATTAATTCCTTGTTTGTTCTTCCTGGAGAGCATGCAATAAGGTCACGGTACAAAGTTCACATTAGATGGCTGGCATGCTACCTCACAATAAGTCTGGTGAAAAGTACCCCAGAGTTAAGAGAGCTCCGAAGAGTTTTGTACATGGATCACTGGTTAGCACTGTTTTTCCAGATCTGTGGTGTGAAAAGGTAGCTTCAGAAGAATTACAGGATACTGAAGAGTTAAGGTTGCCAACGCTGAAGGGTATATGTGAGGAGCTGATGTAAACTACTTCCTAAAATCCAGTTCTTAGTCATACGGTGCTGTGGTTAGAGCTCAGATTCCTAATGTCAGTCTATAAAATCTTGGTGGGATTGGATGATCTTGAGAAACGGCATGAGTATATTCTATACCACTTAGCAACTTCCTATATCTTCTCTCCCGTTTCTACCTCTTTTTTCTCTCCATCTTCCTTCAGCTGTAAAAATAGAGCGATTCAGCCCCTAATAGTACATTCAGGAAAAGAAACAAGGTGGGCCACATGTCTTCTCTAGCTTGTGGACGCCACCAGGTTTAAATGTTGGTGTCTTTTTGTTCCTCCTCTTTTCTCCTTAAGCCGCTTTCCACTACAGAGATGGAGAGAGAGGCAGGGTGGGGGAGACAGAGAGAAGGTGTCTGCTCACCCCAGCTGTCAAGTGAAGACAGAACTGCGTTCTCCTGTGACTCATGTGCCCTTTCTTCTGGGAGATGTCAGTTCCCTGAGAGACATCTGGAGATGTGACAGGATTTAACTCAATATTCTGAGGACACACTGACTCACTCTCAGAAGAATACATTTCTAGAGGTTCCTCGATGCACCCCTGCAGATCTGCAGTGGCATGCACAGGACTAGAGACTAACGTCACCCACGCTGGTGCTCTAGCCTGCACAGGTGGGGGCTGCATATCTTTGTGGCATTGCCTCTAAGGGTTCCACAGCATGCATGTTTAATGGGGTGAGCAGGGGTGCATGCAGAGTCTGGAATCTGTAATTCCCCCGCAGTGGCAATGGTATTTGCAAATATCTCACGATCCCTTTATTTTCTCTACAAAAAGAATAAGGGAGTGAGTTGTTTTGCTAAGTTTCTGGGTGTTTATAGTATGCTGAGAAGACACAGTGAGAGGGCTTTGGTGCCCCATGTGTATCTGGATGAGCGGCTTAGACCTCCTCTCAATTCTCATTTATAAATAGGAAGAATGGAAATATCACATTCTCTTCCAAACATCGTTGTGATTTGTTTAAATGGAAATGTCCTAGAAACTGTAATATCCAGCATAAATATTTCAAGGTGTTTATTATTGTTACATATGCTTATGTTTTTAAGATTTTCTATGCATTAGATGAAGTCAGCTTGTAGGCAGAGGCTGCTTGTTCATTCCCGGCTGCCCAGACCATGAAATAATCACACAGAAACTATATTATTTGCCATACAGTTTGGCCAATAACTTAATTGTATTTCTGTCTTACTCTTATATCTTAAATTAACCCATTTCTATTATTGTATATTTTACCACAAGGCTTGAGGCCTACCGGCAAGGTTCCAGCTTGCATCTTGCATCTTTCTCCTCTGGCAGCTCCATGGCTTCTCACTGACTCTGCCTTCTTNGTTCATTCCCGGCTGCCCAGACCATGAAATAATCACACAGAAACTATATTATTTGCCATACAGTTTGGCCAATAACTTAATTGTATTTCTGTCTTACTCTTATATCTTAAATTAACCCATTTCTATTATTGTATATTTTACCACAAGGCTTGAGGCCTACCGGCAAGGTTCCAGCTTGCATCTTGCATCTTTCTCCTCTGGCAGCTCCATGGCTTCTCACTGACTCTGCCTTCTTTCTCCCAGCATTCAGTTTAGTTTTCCCGCCTAGCTCTATTCTGCTAAGCCACTGGCTGAAACAGATTTATTCATTGACCAATAAAAGCAACACATATATAGAAGGACCTCCCATACCAAGAGTTTCAGCTAGGTCCAAAAACACAATCAAAATATGAGAAGGAGGTGACGAACCACTTCTACATTTTTTATAGGAAAAGGTTGAACGCTGGTTCCATGATTTTTTTCTTCCCCCAACTTTTTGAGAAAATTAAAAATTATGAAAAAGTCAGAAGAATGAACAACTGCTATGCTTCTCCTGCATGTATGAAGCTGCTATGGGCTTTTCCATTCATGCTCACTGTGAACATGTCACACGTGAATGCATTCTCTGGTATCTTCTCACTATATCAGTCCTCATATGACAATGCAAGGCATTTCAACACACTCCCATAACATAGCACTAGAGGCACGTTTCTATTTTCTCCATTTCCTTTATGGGATTTGTTTGTATTGGTTTTGATTTGTATTGTTTTGTTTTGTATTTCCTTGAGAAGAAAGCGGAACCACAATTTGACTGAAAATCCCCTCATGAGTGAGATGGAGGCAGTGGAATGTCATTGAGTAGAGCCCTTGGCTAGCATGCGTGAGACCCTGGTTTCAAACCCCAGCACTGAAACAGGAGAGAGAGAGAGGGAGAAAATAAGATTCCTACGGTGTTGTGTAGGATTTCTTGCTCTGACTATTCAATCTCTTTTCATCTTAAATGATTTCTCTACCCTATATTCTCCTTGACCAAACAAACAAAACGCCTGGGAGTTATTTTGGAGAATGTCCCCAACCTCAGTCTAATTGCTCCTCATGAGCAGATTGAGCTAAGCGCTTTTTGGTAAGAACACTTCACAGGTGTCCCCAGTCTCTCTCCAAGGTTCAAGAAGGCTCACTGTGTCCCACTATTGTTGAGTTCAAGGGAAACTTGCAGGGTGTAGCCTGACAGGCATTCCCCACTGTGGCACCATTTCTCTCAAATCCTGTGAAGGGCTGAGACCCATTCTTACTGCTGGCGTCAGTTGTTGCGGTGCAGCTGAGCGATGGTGACATCCTGATGCCATTTATGACCGAAATTCTTCTATAATAGGAACTCTCCTTTTACACCCTCTCCACTCTGCTTCATGAATCTGGAGAGCAGGGAGGAGAAGGGATCTGGTGGAGAAAGATAACTCTGAGGAAGCCTGTTCTGTGAGCTCCATCAGCCCCAGCTGAGGTGGGGGGAATGGGGGGGTCCTTCACCACAACCCTGGTTGAGGTGGGAAGTTTCAGGGCCTTCGGATTTTCAGTGTAACTTTTACCACCGAGGAGCGCAGTGACCTGGGACCTGGCTTTTGTCTGGAAAAATCTAGAAGTGGACTGTGGGGCTGACCATCTGCCTTGATGGCACAGCTAGCGAAGTGCTGCCCTCCTGGGGGTGACAGGGTGCTCAGGTGAAGGTGTGAGGCCTCTTAGAAGGTGTCTAGAATCGGGGCCAAGGATAGGGAGGGGTACAGAGAGTAGGAAAATCGGGAAACCCACCATACTCCAAGCTACTCTCACATCCTAGGCTGTACAGGCTCCAGATAGGGAGAGGGAGAAGAATTCTAACTTAGACTGCTAATTAAACCTATGAAGGATATGATCAGTGCTTAAAGTTATCTGCAAATGCTTGCAGATAGGCAGAAAAGCTCCTGGACAAGTGCGGAATTTCACTGGGGCCGAGGGAATAAAGACCAAAAGGCAGTGCACAAATGAGACCAGATTATTACATTACCAGTCATGTTCACGCCGTATATTTTATATATTTTAATACGTAGTTTTAAAAGTATCGGACTTAAATTCCACAGAGCTGCCAGTGACCGCAGGGAGTTGACATTTGCATATGACTTGAAGGGGCGGGGCGAAGTGATGAGGAGAGGGATAAAGAGATAAAGGGACAAACAATGTAAAGGCCCTGAACCAAAGCTGCCTGTCTTGTTTGAGGACACCAGTGAGGCTGCTGCAGAATAAGGAAGGAAAATGTAGAAGACGAGAGACGTGGTGGGGTCAGGTCCCTCGGGCCTTCTGGGGTTTCAGTCAAGAAGTGGTGTGAGTTGAGCTGCATTTCAAAAGGATCCCTCAGCCTGAAAGTAAATAGATTGTTGGTGCAAATGTACCAGCGAGGAATAATCTTAAGAAATGGCCACCGTGCAGGGCGGTGGTGGCGCACGCCTTTAAGCCCAGCACTCGGGAGGTAGAGGCAGGTGGATGTCTTGAGTTCGAGGCCAGCCTAGTCTACAGAGTGAGTTCTTGGACAGGCTCCAGAGCTACAGAGAAACCCTGTCTCAGGGTGGTGGAGGGACCAGAAATAAAGAAAGAATTGGCCACCACAGTCTTGGTCAGGCCTGGGAGCTCCCTAGTGAAGTGCAAAGTTGGTTTGCATTTGGACTTTATTGAAGTAAGATGGGTATATTTATAGATATGACAGAAAGAAGAGAACAATGGATGACTTCACGTTTTAGGCTCGAATCTCTAGAAGAACAGAACGTTCTAAAGTTTAGATGTAAACTTCAAGTGGTTCTCTACTTTCCTGATGCTGCGACCCTTTAAGACAGTTCCTCAGGCCGTGGTGAACCCCAACAATACAATTATTTTCATTGCTACTGCATACTGTAACTTTGCTGTAATATAAACTGTAATGTAAGTATTTTTGGAGACAGAGGTTTACCAAAGGGGTTGTGACCCACAGGTTGAGAACCACTTCTCTACACAGGTATGGGGATTCCAGGTATAGCCAGAAAGATGGGGAAGGTTTAGATTTACCATTTTGAGTTTGGGGTGTTCATTAAATAGCCAAATAGAGATGCAAAAGAAAATTATGGACACTGAATCTGAAACTCGGGAGCTAAGCCTGACATGGAACGATGTCAATTTGGCAGCTGACTGCATGTGAATGGTGTTTAAAATCCTAAGAATTGATAAAATCATATTCAGAGTAAAACCAATAGTAAGGGACATAGAAAGAGAGGGCTAAAACTAAGCCCTAAAGTTCCCCAACATCTGTTAATTGGAGGAAGAAGGGAAGAGGGAGGAAACCTAAGAAGGAGGTAAAGAATGCCCCTCAGGAAAGAAACAGAGATCAGTTCATCACATGCTACTTAAAGGTCAGGTGAGATTAACACAGAATCGTCCTCAGAATTAAGATATTCAATTTTTTTTCATGAGGATGGTGTGTATGATTTGGCTGTTTCTGATTTGAATGGGAGAGATAGGAGTGATCTGGAGTCACACACACACAAACACACACACAAACACACACACAAATAAATCTTTTTAAAGAGAAAGTTTCTAACATGAAAAAGAGTGCAAGGAAAAGAGAGGGAAGAAGCACAAATGAGTAATACAGAGATAGAAATTTCCAGGGAAATAATAACATGCCTAGTAAATTTTGAAAAATATTTAACAGTCGAACACACAAAAAAAAAAAGACACAAGAGTGACAGGTATTCCAAAGAATTAGAAAAAGTTAAGAATACAATGGCCACATTCTTTTTTGGTCAGTAAAGATGTTAAAGTATTTAAGGTGAAATGTTCCAGAAAATTCAGGGAAAAAAACATAAACAAGAGAAGCAAAAACATAAGATTATTAATGTCTGTCTAAGAGATCCAGTATCTTTTCAAAACAAGGCTATCTAGAGGAGGAAAATACAATTGAGAATTTGTCACGAACATTTCTGGATCTGAGAATCAAGACTCTTCGGTCTGAAGAGCCAGCACCCTGAATGGAGAGCCATGGCAGCACCCTGCATGGAGAGCCGCAGCCAGCACCCTGAATGGAGAGCCACGGCCAGCACTCTGAATGGAGAGCCATGACAGCACCCTGCATGGAGAGCCACGGCCAGCACTCTGAATGGAGAGCCATGGCAGCACCCTGCGTGGAGAGCCACGGCCAGCAACCTGAATGGAGAGCCAATGGAGCCACATGAAGGGCACCTCTGAGAAATATCTGAAGAATACCAAGAAAAAGCCCCCAAACCCCCGAGGTTTATTGTTCATGATTTGAGGACCAGAAGGAGGACTGCCTAGGCCATCCTCAACAGTGACATTGCAGGCCAGACCCCCAAAACTCTGAACACTAGGACCTAACAAGCAACTTGCCCACCACAGGTGAAGAAATAAAGCCTGTGGCTTTCTGTCTCTCACAAACACAGTTTCGCAAAAACTACCAGAAAATGTGCTCATGAAAATGAGGGGATAAAACCACAGAGAGAAAGCCCTGGGGTCCTACTCACCGGAGAAGAGGCGGGCACTCCCGACAACGGTAGGGAAGCGCCAGAATGAAGGCTGTACAGCAGACACAGAGAGCTTACGGAAGCCGCATCTAGAGGGCGGGTACTAGAAAGGAGAAAGGGATCGAACTCTTTTAGAAGCTCACTACGCGGACGCTATACCTCCAAGGACAGCAAATGAAGCTCTGGTTAACAAGAGGAAGGGAATTGCGGCAGACCTCTTCGGTAGGCAGTTCCAGCATACTTGTACCAGATTTCACTATTTTCAGGAAACATTATTGAATCAGGTAAGATAACCACTTAATTTAGGACTCTTGTGCCTATATTCATAAGTAAAATGAACCTGTACAATCATGATCCATGGGCTGTGGGGAACATTTCATATTCAAACCAGAATAGTCCCCACTGGCTCCAAATGACTAACAGCCTTCTCACAATGGAATGTGAACTTAGTCCATTTCCAGAGTCTTCAGACTCTTATATTAACACTGTTCAGAATTCTAAGTCAGTCTCTGCCTGACTCAAGGTCGTCTCTTATCTTGGAGCCACTGACTATCAAAAGAGACATTTTAGTATTACTAACAGCAATAATTAACAATGACAAAGAGTAAACATCTCTATAACAAAAAAAGGAAAAACAAGAGGATAACAAAAACAAACAAACAAAAACAAAACAGGTTGGACAAAACCAAGCCCCAGAAGGGAAAATTGTAGCTTCTGTACATCTGTGTCCAGCACAGTACCAGGTGGTACTGTGGGGTGAGCTCCAACAGGCCTGGGCAACCCCACTCCTATGGCCTGGCATTTGTAGCCTACATGTCATCTTCCATCTTCAACTGTCTATTCATCGCCTGCAGCTTCCCTCTACAGATACCTCACTTCTCCACTCCTGGGGTTTCCAGGGCATCTTAGATTTCACCGTCACAGCTCATGCATTACCCCGCAGGGCCTCCCTGAAAGGAACCAATTCTGCTGCTGGCCTCATGGGCTCTCCTCCAGGTTACCTAAGGATGCATGACAGCATAACTGTGCTAAGTGCCCGAAAAACCAGCACCAGTGCACAACATTGAGATCTGCAAATGGCCTGGGCACTGGTCAGTCCCCCCTTGGACCATTGCCTCAGTAGCTTCTGAATCCTTGGGCAACTAAACCCAGGAAAACACTTCCCTAGGCAACACCATGCAAATAGGGTGCCCTAGCAACTTTTTCTTCTCCGAGAAGCTTACGTTGTACACCCCAGAACCTTGGCTGGGAAGGGACTGGCTGATTTACTATTGTCCCAGGGAAAAGTGCTTGGTTTTGGTTTGTTTGTTTGTTTGTTTAATGCAGTATCTTTTATTTATTCTTTGACAGTTTTGTGCACCCGAAACTCCCCTCTCCCACGTACTCCAGGGACCCCCCAAAACATCTCTTCCCCATGCTTCTTTTTTAACAATTTACTCATTTTCCTTGGGCCCCAGTTCCCTCATGTAGAAAACAACAATAACCGCCTATTTGATACAATTATCCTGAGGAATCGATTCTTTAATATATGCAAAGTGTTTAGAACATTGCCAGGAACAGCGCTAGTGCTATGTAAGTGTGAACTATTATTTTTCACACCCTAGGTGTGACAGAGGATCTTTAACATTGTCGCAAAGTGGCTTAATAAATCTAGAATGAAAATATGCAAACATTCAGAACATAAAAAACTCTGTCAAACCACTTCCTGTACCTGATTAGAACAATTTCCTTTGAGGGACAGACACCTTCTCTGTCCCCAACACATTCCTGTGGCCGTCTGCCTCAAGAGCAGGCACACATTTCCCCTGAAGTGTGAGGAAGTGTTTGTGTGTATCACTGGTGAGTGCAAGGTCAGGGGAGCAGAACAAGCCAGGATAAACATGAGACACTTTTCCTCTGTGTCAATCTTACTCAAAGATTTATGAAGGAAATATTACCATCTTAAATCTTTATTATGGTATGCAATAGAAAGCTTGCATGCATTTTTGTCATAAAGCCAAAGCTGTCTAATTGAGCTGTGTTTATGGCCATTTTCAGAGAGGAAGCCCTGCCATATCCTTGAAAATGCTCACTAAATCCATCCTTAACAGGGGATTCTATGAGATAAAATAGGAGAACTGGCATTTTTGAGTGAAGGGTGGGGAAGAACCTCACGAATAGGAAAGGAAACCCCAAAAAAGACTAAGCGTAAGCAGACATTATGCTGAGTGGCAAAATGGGGTGCAAGGAATAAAGTACAGGACATTTAAGGACAGGCCAGGTGTGCTTGTCGTATCTTTTGCATCACAGAATGCCTGCATCCATAATTGAATTAATCCATTGATAAAAGCAAAGCCCTCAATGGCCAAATCACTTTCCAAAAGCCCTGCCTCTGTCTGCCTCAAAGACCAAAGCCACTGCTCACTTCCTACACAAACTATAAACAACAGGCCAGTCTCCTAACAGCTCTGCAGTGTGAGTGGCCCAGCCCCCACCTGGGGCAGCCTCGTATTTTTATAGACACAGCCGGTAAGAGTATTGCACGGTTAGTCGCTCCGCTTGACCAGGTAGTTTAGCTAACAAAAGCCTGAGAAAGTTATTTTACTCTGACGCATCAAGTTTAAAAGCCGCCTTTTGGTTACCAGATACCTGGCAGATGTAGACGAGCAGGAGAGAGCCAAAATGGATTAAGGGCTGCCAGGAGCTGCCTGGGATGTAAGAGGAGAAGGTTTTAATGTCATTAAGATGAAGATAGCTTCACTTCCAGACATCTCCCATGACAGGACCAAAGAGACAGCGAGCGCAGACTATTAAAAGGGCAATAAAGACTGCTTCCTTTGGATAATTAATCTGGATTTGCCGGTAGAAAATTTCATTAGGGTTGATATTTTTTCTGCTCTGATCAATCTCTGCCATGTTGTTTGCTTTATTCTTTCATCCACAAGACAGTGTGCCTTTTAAAATATAGTTAAAAGCCTATCCACAGAAGCGGATACATAGACAGCTGTAGAATAAAAGGCTCCAGACAGGATAATAGAATAAGACGCTATGTGTCAAGATTCTGCATCTATCTGTCTGACCAATGAGAATGACGTTCGGATAACTTAAAACACCGGAAATAAAAGCCTTGAGTCAGTAGCTGTAACAAAATGATGGGTGCTCCCAATTACAAAAACAGCTGTTCCATTGGTAATGGGTACAGATACAGTAGGTGCCATGTAGGACTGGCGGAGCTGGCTAAATTTATTTTTTAACAGCTCAATGAATGTCTGGAAAATGACTCTTCAGCAATTATTTTGCCCAATACATTTCCTTTTGACATGCCCAAAGGCTTGTTTCTTCAGTCGATTCAGATAGTATTGCCACTCTCTATGTTTCAAAGAATATAATAAATATTCTCTCTTGGGCATGAAATATAAATATGAGTGAAAGGAAAAAAGATGTGTTGCTTCATTTCTTTGGGCATGGAAGTTAAGGGGAAAATTAAAAACTAGCACAAATGAGCCTTCATCCTTCCATGCCTTGATTTCTTCAAACACAAAATGAGATTGTGGCTATACCACCTGCTGTGTCCCTGTCCCTGGGGAAATGTAAAGAGGCATCCATCCACCCCAGAGAAGTCACTGATGGCAGAACAAAGAAATTACTCCACTCAAGTCTAGCTTGGTGAACCAATGAGTTTATTGGATTAGTAACAGGAATGAGGGTAGTGGATTATGCATAGGAGCATCGCTGATTCAAAAGTAGCTGTAGCAAAGAAAGCATATCCCATCATAAGTGACAACTCATGAAAGCTATATCCCTGGAATTTTCCTCTCAACTTGCAAGTGCCTCTGCTGACGAGTCTCCTCCTCCACAGCAACCATGTGCTGCTCATATAACCCTGGAACAGGGTCTCACTAGTATCGTAACTACTGGGACTTCCTAAGTCACACAAGTTTCATGGACTTCCTGGGCTTTGCAAGTTGGATTAGCTGCTAGAGTCTCCTGAGCTTCCCTCCTCCCTCCTGAGGGGAATATTTCTGTTTGGAGGAAAGACCTTCAAAGCACTATATCTCACAGAACTACAGTAAAAACGTAAATGCGATAATATTGGAAAAACTCCCAGCATGTAGCATAGAGCAGACAAGCAATAAAGTCAGCTCTTTCCCTGTCCCTCTGATGGCCTGTGACTTAGGTACCCAATAATACCCAATCTAATACACGAGGAAATGGTTAGTTGTTTACCCAGTCGCCTACGTTGCCTTCTTGGGTGCACAGGTTTTCGTGCAGGTTGCCCCTTTCCTGAGACTGGCCCACTGGCAGGCTGGCCTCCTCTTCCCTCACTGGTCATCAGCTGCAGGGCAGTTCTAGGTTAAAAGCCAATCTCTGTGACACTTTGAAAATGGCTCATGTCACTGAAGCAGTCAACTCCGGGGCATCTTTGAGTTTTGCTTGGAATGATGAGCTAAAGGATCACGCTGAATATGTTCATGCACAACCCCCTCGGATGCTATAGGAGCTAGATTAATGCCACAAGAGAAACCACCTTAAGGACAGCAGGGAGTCTGAGGGGAAAGATTAGTCTTCAGTAGCTTAAACAACCATTCAGTGGCAAGCATGGATAAATAATACCCATATATCCAAATAATAAATAAAAATAATTTTAAGGATATTCAACTGAGTTTTTGATAGTCTAACCTTTATACACATAAGGGGAGAACCCCTAATTAATACACCAAGAGGACAGAGGTATCTTTATTCTTTAGTAATAAAAGTTGCAGCTCAAAGCTCAAGAAGGTTAAAATAAAAAGCTAATCATTCTTAATAATATCATCTTTCTATCTTTTCAATATTATAGTTAAATGTGAATTTATAACTTCTATACCTTTCTGTGTTGCTGATTATGGCTCTTGTGAAATACCAGAATGACCTTCTGTCATCATTTTTCCAATATACAAGAAGGGTTTTATTTAGCTACTCTGAAATTATAATAAATTGGGTCTATGAAATAAACACACAGCCATTTAACTTCCTCATTTCTTTTTTTGTACATTTTGTAGATTGTACATTCTGGTCCATTCCTTTGGAAAATACCAAGTTATTAAACTCAGATGTTCATGGGAAATAATCTATGAGAGTGATAAACATCTAGGAACACATCTGGCTTTGAGAATTTTCTAGATCAAAAATGATCTTGCCCACATTTTATGATAGGGACTTCACGGAGCATGCACAAATATACTGCATGAACCATAATATCTGAGGCCCCAGGAGAAATTAGACAGCTTTCCCTCCAGGAGCATGCACTGCAGTGAGCACTTCTACTGTGGTCTTTGGACTTCTAACACAGACCTGTTCTCAAAAAAGAATGCTGGTGTTAGAAAAATGAATTTCAACCCATGAGCCTCCCTGGTAAACTTACACATCCATCTCCAGTGCTGGCTTCCTCTATCAGCTTCTAAGTTTCTATATAGATAGACACAGATGAATAAATGAGCCTGAAAGACTAGAGGACGCAGTGGATTTATTTGGGAAAGGACTGAGCAACTGATGAAAGGGAAAAGAAAAAAATGAAAAGGAAGGGATAGAACCAAAAAGCTTTAAGGCAAGAAAAAAATCCATTAAGTAGGTAGGTATAGTTTTAATGTGCAGGAACTATATAGAGAATTTTATTAGCTTTGCATACTTTAAATTTGTAATGTTTATAAGATGATATCATGTATGGGAGACTGAGTGGGGAACCAGACCAAGACTATGAACAGAAAAGCTAAGGGTCTTAAATTTGTCCATTCTGCTATAATAGATCTATTCCAGCCAAATCTGCCTTCTGAAAATTAATATGATAAGCAAATTGAGCGTTCATAAGAAAATTAAATGCCCAAGAAGAGCCTAAATGACTCCTGAAGATGAGGAAGTGGAAGAGAAGGCCTTGATGTTATGTTTTAGATGTAAAAGTCTCCCACAGGCTCATGAGTTTGGACCTTGGTCCCCAGCTGATGGCAGTCCTGTGGAAAGTTACGGAGCCTCTTGAGTTGGGGCCAACCTACAGGAACTGGGTCTCTGAGAGGCAGGCTTGAAGTTCCTGTCCCCTCACTGCTTCCTAATCTGCCTAGATACAGGCCAGCTCTTGCTACCACAGTCAGGAGCTGCTCCCAACCCCATGCCTTCCATATGATGAGGACTGTCCCCTCAGACCTCGTGAGCGGAATAAGCTACTCCTACCTTATGTCGTTTCTCGTCAGATATTTGGACACGGCAATGAGAAAAGCCATGAAGTGACTGCCGGGTCTCAGCACTCGCTATCAAACCTCGGAAACTCCTCCTGGCTGCGGGGACCTGACAGACGGATACAGAGGAACTGACAGAGGATGTCCCCTTACGTGGACATCTGAAATCCAGAATGCTCCAAAATCCAACACTTTCTGAATGCTGAATCCAAGTCCCCAAATTCAAAAACTTGCAATTTGAAACAGTGGGATGCAACATCCCGGGAGGGATACTCAACCCAGGGAGATGCCAGAAACAGACATTAGCGAGAAGGAAACTTTACCCATAGCAATGTGGCCTAGAAGATGAATTAAATAAATGTGGGGCAAGGACCAGGCCTTGCATACATCCCAGGAGAGCTACAACACATTTGTAGATGATAACTCGCAATCACAATGTGAAATGGCTAGACATCAATTACACCACCCAATAACTGAACACTGAACGTGGGCTGGGTCTTCCCACACCGATCATTACTCAAGAAAATGCACCACAGACTTACCTACAAGCCAATCTGATGGAGGCATTTTCTCAGTTGAAGTTCCCTCTTCCCAGATAACCCTACCTTGCTTCAAGTTAGACAAAAAAAAAATTCTAATACATAGTCAGGGGGAAATGGCTATTTTCTGTGGTAAGAAGAAATAGACGGACGAGGTCCTTATGTTGTACCATCTATACACTAAAATAACTTACAGGTCAGAAGCATGACAGGCATGAAACTTAAAAATTTTAGTAGAAGGAAAAATATCTTTTCATGTTTTAGTATTTTCCCTTATGTCAGGAGGACAGCCCAGATCAGGGGAAGGCTTGCTGTCCGAGTTTGCATTCTATTGCTCTGATTAACATCATGACCAAAAGCAAGCTGGGGCGGAAAGTTAGCTCATCACTGAGGGAAGCCAGGGCAAGAGCGCAAGGCAGGAACCTGGAAGCAGAAACTGAAGCTGAGATCGTGGAAGAACACTGCTTATTATTGGCTTGCTCATCTTGCTTTTTTATTTTTATTTTATTAATTAATTTATTTATTTGGGTTTTTGAGACAGGGTTTCTCTGTAGCTTTGGAGCCTATCCTGGAACTAGCTAGCTCTTGTAGATCAATCAGTCTGACCTCAAACTCACAGAGATCCACTTACCTCTGACTCCTGAGTGCTGTGATTAAAGGCGTGAGCCACCACCACCTGTCTTCATCTGTTTTCTTATACAACTCAGGACCATTTGCCCTCAGTGGACTGGATCCTCCCTCATCAATCATTAATCAAGAGAATTCCACACAGACCTATCTACAGGCCCATCTGATGGAGGCATTTTCTCAGCTGAAGTTCACTCTTCCCAGATGATCCTAGCTTGTCTCAAGTCAACAGAAAACATAGCTAGTACATCTGTGTTCAAACTATGGAAGTTCCTTTATTACAGGGTGACTTCAGTTACATTGTCAAAGGATATCCTAGCATATGTCGGGAAACACCTTCCCTTAACCTACAGATTAGAGAGTGTGTGGCTTCACAGATATGCCACTTATCAAGAAAAAACTCACAATCCACGAGTTTAAGTTTGCTTAGGCTTGTTTCTTTAATTTTATTTATTCATTGCCTTGCCCCCAACAAATTTTATTTTAATTAATTGGAATTTGTTCTATTGTTCATTGATCCTAAAACATTTGACTTATTAAATAATTGCTTTGCATTCTATATTTATCAAGGATACTATCTCTCTTTTATTGGGACAGGATATGTCTCTTTAGATACTACTGCTTAGTATTAAGCAAATGTGGACATTAGAACCTAATAACTTGAAATCACCAGGTTTTGTTGGAAAAATGTCAACTTTTGTTGAAACTTGTGTTGCAATTTTTATCCATATTCTATATAATCACATCTTGGAGAGCATCAGCAGACAAGGAGTCTAGATGAGAAGTTGGAAGGGTCAGATGTGATAATAAAATGATTTCAGGGAAATAATGAGTCAAGAGGAGAACTAAAAGATAAGAAAGCTACGTTCAGGGATTAGAGATACGGCACAGCAATGCACAACTCCAGTTCCAGGTGACCTGATGCTCCTGTCTGCTCTCCAGGGTAGCAGGCACTTAGGTAGTACATACACATACATGCATACAAGACACTCATATGCATAAAAAATAAACTTTTTTTTTAAGGAATAGCAAATGAGCTATTTTTTGCCTTAAGCATTCCCTACAGGTAAATGGGAAGAGTCACTCTCTGGCTTCGATTAAGGAGTAAGTGTCTAATGAAGAAAGAAATATTAAAAACCATACAGCTTCACAGAGCCTCCATCTCCAGAGAGGTATGCCAGAAGTAAGCAGAGTTCCCGGGGCAGCCCATGCTTGTCCACAGAAGTCACAGCAAGGCAGCCTCTTTCTCTAGGAAGCTTTTCCTACCACAAGTAATGGGATTCTTAGGTCCTAGGACTTCAGTTTGAGTTTAGGTGATAAGTACAGGGGATGGATGGGCTGCTGGGAGGCAGGTTAACAACCCATCCCAGCACTTTGGAGGCAGAGGCATGAAGATCTCTGTGAGTTCGAGGCCAGCCTGGTCTGCAGAGCAAGTTCCAGAACAGCCAGGGCTACACAGAGAAACCATGTCTTGAAAGATTAAATAAATAAATAAATAATAGATGGATGGATAGATAAATAAATAAATATCCTGGGGCCGGAGAGATGGCTCAGGGCCTAAGAGCACTGACTGCTCTTCCAGAGGACCCAGGTTCAGATCCCAGCACCCACATGGTGGTTCACAACCACCCCTAACTCCAGTTTCAGGGAACCTGATACCCTCTTCTGACCTCTGTGGGCACCAAGCGAGTACACATGGTGCACATGAAAACATGCAGGCAAGGCGCCCACACACGTAATATAAAATAAACAAACATTTAAAAATAAATAAATAAATATTTCTAATCCAAACATTTAAAATCAGGAATGTTTCAAAATCCAAACTTGTTTCAGCACTGACATGACACCATGAATGGAAAATTCCACACCTGACTTCCTGGGATAGGTCACAGTAAAAATACAGGTACACTTAAAATATTGTATAAAATAAACCAGGGATGGTGGCACACGCCTTTAATCCCAGCACTCAGGGGACAGAGGCAGGACAGTCTCTGAGTTTGAGTCCAGCCTGGTCTACAGAGGGAGTTTCAGGACAGCCAAGGCTATATAAAGAAACCCTGTCTTGAAAATAAATAAATAAATATTATTTTAAAATATATTTATAGTATATATTATTTATGAATATTTAATAATATTAAATATAACAATACTCAATGAATTTATTTACTATTTATTAGATATTTTATTATGTGCTATGTTAAATAAATACATTTGTTGACTTATTAAATATAATAAATATTTATATATTATACATATTATAAAAGTAAATAACATAAATATATAGAGTATAAAATTACCTTTATCTTTGTGACATATATGAGCCATAAATGGATTTTATATTTATACTTGTATAGCATGCCAAGATTACATATATGCAAATATTCAAAACATTCTCCAATCTGAAACACTCCTTTTCTCAAACATTTAGAATAAGGAATATTTAACCTGTACCACAGAACACAGATCCCAGTGGATTCTCACTTCAAAGTATCACAGTCCAGAGAAAACCACGGACTGTCAGAGCAGAGTCTGAGGAACAGGATGCACAGACAACTCACTGTCCTTGAAGATATAAAGCTCCAGAATGTCAAGTCTGTATGCTGGAACTCTGCCCAAGTGACTTGCCTTTTCCACATCCCTGGTTCTGCATCAATAAAAGGAGAGTAAAATACCACTGACTTACACAGTCAATACAAAGATTACACACTGCTTAATTGCTATCAGTCTGTTCTTCTGAATCCAATAAACTGAGAACCAGCAAGGTCTATGAGTCTCAGGTTATCAGGGTCTTCTGAATCCTAGTGGGTGTCCTGTAAGGCAGAGTCAGATTCTCCTAGGGCAGGCAATCAACAGACCTTTTATAATAGTTGTGATGAGCACAGCTCCCTCCACTTCCGAGCAGGTTCCAGTCCAATGAAAAAAAGACGGCCTTCTTGCTCTACACTCTGAGATGAGAGGCAGAGGCATCTCTGCAGTCCAGAAAATGATGGACTCATACAAACCCAACAGGAAAACTCACAGATGCAAAGAAACCACCAGCAGTGGCTTCGAGAGTTTAAAAAGAAAACTACTAAAGACAGAAATAGAACCACAGGTTGGAAATGAAAATTGGATCTGGATCTCGACTTATATTTTCTGCCCATGTTCGTAACAACTTCTCTGATGAAACTTATGTCCTTGCATATCTGCCAGAGTCGGCATCTCTTTAAGTCCTGCTTCTTTAAAAATCATACTTTTATTTATATCACTATAGCTCTATATGCATTCACATTTTAATAAAATGACTTGAGGCAATTTCAAGCAGAAGAGAAAAAGAAAAAATCTAGGCCACAAAATCCCTCTCCCCAAAACAGTTGTTCAAAAAAGTCGTTTTTCTAGGTTGGTCAATGCAACAAATATATCCAGTGACTACTCATGTCTATTTTCTGCTCCACTAACAGTGGAGTTAAAAGGAAAGCCCCACACACACACACGAAAGGGAAGCCCCACATTCCCACATTCATTGCCTCAAAGGTAGCACATGTTGGATTCTTTGGGAATGCAAAATGATTCCTGCTACTTCAATACACAACAGGGTGAATTCACACACCCAGCACAAATGAAAAGAACAGTCCTGTGACCAAGTTAAAAGGAGAAGAAAACAATGGCTTTCCCTCCTCTTTCATGACTCCTGTCCTGCCTGCACTCTGTCCTTCCTCACCACCCATTACTCTCTCTTGGCCTCCTTTCTATGTCTTTAGACTTTAGACCTAAACTCAGAACAAAAATGCAGAGTTTCCCTCAGACTCAGATCCTGCCCTAGAATGTCGATATGTAAGCAGGTGTATTTCTAGAGAAAGCTGAAAAATTTAAAACCAACTTTGATCCCTTGCCTCATAAAGAAAAGCCTGTGAACCCACACAGAATCCAGCCACATCACACCGCCCACATCCAACTGTCTGCCTGGAAAAGCAGCATTTAGTGACCTGTGACATGTTTGTTGGAAGGGGTGCCTTTCCTGGCTGATAAGTTTTCTTTTCTCTTTTTTATTTTTCCATTACAAAAATATAATACACATTTATGTAAAGCTTGGGAAATACAGAAAAAATGCATCCTAAATACAGTAAGTTTGGGTTTTCTCTCAGCACCTCACAGGCATAGTATCCCAGCATTAAGTCATGTCGAAACCCAATGGACTCCCGGTCTACTGCCTCGCCACAGTCAAAGGAAACTGCAGTACATTGCTGTGCAAACACTGGCTTGATCCTTTGTCTCTATATCCAGACTCACTTGAGTGACTGCATGTGACCTAAAGTTAATTTCTATACACTTAAGTCCTTAGTCCTCATGCTTCATTGTTCGTACAATCTTAGTATCTGCTCACAACTTTCAAGGTGTTGGGGCCATTTCTTATTTAATAGAAGGTGACAGAGGCGGGTGTGTGACCTATCATGATTTATGTGTGCTCTGATTTCGAAAATAAAATATCTATTACCAGAAATTTTTACTCAAAATATTTGTATCAATTCCTTTGGCATGAAATACCTATGTTAAACACAGATGAACTTACATTGCTGAAAGAACGTATTAAAATGTGAGAGCTGGGTTTCTTTGAGAAGGAACTGAGGCTGCATTCTGCACACAGGCTGTGCAGTTTGGATTGGTGCTTCAGGGTCACAAGCATCTACGTGCATGATCTGCATCAGCCATGAGCGAATGCCATGGGATCAGTGGATTAATGCCTCTTAATCTGATAGGTGGAAATAAGATACCAAGAGAGCAAACTTGATCTGGCAGCCCCAGGGAGAACCATCGGTTGAAGAATAAAATTTCAACCTGAGAAAGGTTGGGAAGATCTGACAAAGCCTTGTGACCAATTAGATATCTTTTCTCAAACTTTTGAATATATATATATACATGTATGTATGTATGCTAGACATACCTATAATCATAGATGGGAATCTATTAATACAAGCACCCAGGAAACTAAGGCAGTAGGACTGCAAATTTGAAGGCAGCCTGGGCTACCTAGCAAGTTCTTACCAGGATGAGCTACGTAAAGAGACTCCGAGACGGAAAAGTGAGAGAAAGTGAAAGAGGGGGATAAAGTGGGAGACGAGGAGAAAGGAGCAGAGAGGAGGGGCACAAAGTCCCATTAAAAAAAACTAAAATCTGGAACCAGGTATTTTTATCAGACTCTCCAGTGATCCAGTACATGCCAATGTGTATGGGTGCACATGTGTGTTCATATCCGCTCACATAAGGACTAAGGCTAATAACTAAGGCAAAGGTTAGAAGAAGCGCTCCATTAGCTGGACAAAGAAGAGAAGGAAGCATGGAGGATGCTGTCATTGACATGGCTTGAAAGGGCACAGGGAGTGGTCACCAAACTTCTGGTGTCAGAGTGACTGTACCACGTGACTACAATCTGCAGTCCATGTGTGATAAGCTTCTGACCGCTGCTGCAGCCGGTGGCCTGGGAGCTGCACTTTGAGACCAGAGGTCCAAGCAAGTGAAGCAACCAGGCCAGATTTCTCAAATGTTTGTGCCAGGGCCTCAGCCCGACGAACACGATAGACCCGCACTAGAGTCTTTGCATGGACAGTTTTCAAAGATCCACCTTAGGGATGGGGTAGGAGGTGAGGTTGTTTCTAGGGTTCAGGCAGAGCTGGGAACAGCAGGGGATGAGGCTGTTGAAAACATCTGGACAGAGAGAGCCAGGATCAGTCCTGGGGAAACAGAGTTGACCATATTTGCCGGTGTTCTTTCCTGAAGCCCCATGATTGTAGCACCCTAAATACTCATTCTGGTGTCCTTTCCCCACTCAGAGTCAATGCTCTGCTAGTCTAAGCCTTGCAGTTCGGCTCCATGGACTGTCCAGATTCCTCAACAGGCAAAGGCACTGACTGCAAGTTCCATCCATGGGATTCACACGTGTTGGAATAGGAGAACCCACTTCTGACCTACGACATTCACAAACTACCATGGCTGACGAATGTAACCCCCCACAAAATACATACATAAAAATGTAACCACTTTTATTTTAAAATCTTACACTTAAATTTCTCTATTATGTTAAAAAAATAAATAAAATGAGTTTCCATAATTCACAAGCAAACAGTATTAGTGTCAGGATTTTTTTTCTTTCGACAATGCTGCCCTCTAGTGTCTTTACAAGTGAGCATCATGTAAAAAATTCACCTGAGCCACCAATAAGATGCTGCAGGCTAGCAAAATTCAGGGGTTTTTTCTTTACAAATCAACCAACCAATCTATAAATAAAATATATAATTCTATTTATATGTAAATATATCAATCAATAAATAATTACTTCAAGAATTTAAATTTAAGCTACTACCTATTTGATTCTCCTACAAGTTTTGCTTTGGCTGCTGAGCCTCCTCCACAGACAAGAACTCCCTATACCTCCTTCCCGAGTTCCTCCCTGCCCTCTCTTCAGAGCCACACACAACAGCACAACAGGTAGAAGGTGTGGCCAGCAGCTAAAGGCCTGTGAACCTCTGCCTCACCACTCTGGCCCACCCTTTTCACTATGTCACAGTCCCCTGAGAAGACATCATCAATGAGATCCCATCTCCCACTGACTCCACAAACCCAGCGGGTCCCTGTGCTCAGTAGGTGTCTCCCACCCCCAAGCACTCTTCCTCCTTGATCTCACCCCCGTGTTCTCTCCTCCCTTCCCAGTCTCACAATGGGTCTCATTCTAGGTCATTCCCAGTGGCACCCAGATACTCTCACCTCCCCATCTTTAAATAAAACTCTCCCTGAGCATTCCTGAATTACTGTTGTCTCTGCCTCATTCATTTGAAGACCCACTGAATGAACGAGTCTGGACAGGTTGTCTCCGAACCTGCCTGCTCTCCATCCTTCCATCTCTCCAGCCTGGTCTTGGGCCCTCACAATGGCACTGAAATGGCTCTCGTGTCTACAGTCACTCTGTGTGTGTGTTTGTGTTTGTGTGTTTGTGTGTGTGTATGTGTGTGAATCCAGCAGTCTGCAGCCTCTGACGTAGTTCCCCGTGTTCCACTCCACAGTTCTCCTTGAAGCACCCTCTGTTCTTGGCTCTAAAATGCCCCTCCCTGCTGGCTTCTAACCAGTCAGCTGACTGCACAGGGTCTTCTTTGTGACCTCATGCTGGCAGTGAAAACCTCTTCTCTTTTTCTCTTCAGACTTCCACCACTACAACAGCAGTCGGCAAGCTGCGCTCCCTAACACACCAGTGTCCAGCAGGGGCCATCATCATCTTGTGTCTTCAGACTCATCAGCTCAACATGCCCTCCCGTGTCATGTGATCACAGCATCCCCATGCTCCTCACGCCCGAAAGGCATCCTTAGTCTTCCCCCATGGCCCTCCTCTCTGTAAACAGTCAGGTATCTGGGAGAAGGCCTTGATCCCGTCCTGCCCACTGCGGGCCACACTCACTCTGTCTTAATTACCAAACCCCTCTGGGTCACTCTTGCCACAGGGCAGACTCTTCCCAGGGGCCCATGCTCCAGGGCTTCCTCTTTCATATCCTTCACAGCAGAGGCAGGATGGCATTCTGAGATACAAACTCTGATTACAGGATGTCTCTCTCATTCCCTTGCCTAAAAATGGCACCAAGTCCATTCAACTCTTAATAACATACATTTGGTTTGCCCTCCACCAACTTTATCTGAAACTCTGATGCTTCCTTGCTGGGTTCTGCTATCTAGCTTTGTTTCAATCACTGGAATCCACTGATTCCTTGCTTTCAGGGCCCTCCGCATGCTAGTCCATCACCCTAAAAATGTCATTCTCCCATACTTCGCAAGAGGTCCTCATTTTAATACTTCACATAATTCCCATAATTCTTAGCCCTAACTCAGTAGATCTTCCCATTTATTTCCTACTTAGACCTCCTTATAGTTTTCTATAACACTTTGCATCTTATAATCACTTTTTTGTCTTTGCTATCCAAGCCTAAACTCCCCAAGTCTAGGAATTTCATTTTACTAACAGAAGAATCCAGAATTCAGAGCAGTGCGGAACAGATATCAGGTTTTCACACTAAATGTGTTCAACAAGTAAATGAACGAGCCTTCCAAGAGTCACAGCGTCCCCTCCACCTTCACTGATCTGGTCAAGGCTTAGGTGACTTCCCATGGCCTGGCCACCTGGCTGCTCTGTCTTCCTCACCCTGTCTGGAGAGGACAGACAGGCGAGTCTTCCAGTCTGGCTTGCTCTCTGTGAACCTCTTGAGTGTTACCAACGTGTTTGGCACACCTCAGCATGTCCAGCTTCCAGAACAACAGGTGCTAACGAACATGCTGACTGGATGGGCTCTGAGGTCTGGAGGAAACAGGATATGAACAGGAAGGGACTTGTTGCAGTGATGGAGGTGGCTAATCTAAGGAAAAGATGCGAAAAAAAAATGGCTTCAGCTTCCAGGAACCTTTATCATCTCCATTTGCGTGCTCCTTAAAGGAGAGTGGAAAGGTTTCTTACGATTTTTATCACATTCATTTAGCAAGGGAGAAATAAACAGTTAGGTGCTATGATAAGATACTGATCACAGGAAACAGTGCTGAGCTAATAAGTCAAATTCTTTGTAAGAAAATAGTGAATAAAAGCATTCCCATCTTCAAAACAAACCAAGGGAACCTTAAAATAATACATGTAAGCCAAACAACAAAGATGCTAAGACCCTAACCTTGGCTCTCTCAATCCAAATCCTGCACCATTAACTTAAATACAAATAAGACTACAAGCCAGGTAGAGCAGCACACATCTGTAATTACGCGGCACCCAGAAGGCAGAGCTGGAGGAATGCTATAAATTCAAGGGCAGCCTGTTCTACCAGCGAATTCCAGGCCAGTCAAGGCTGTCCAGTGACTCCCAAAGAGCAGGAAAGAACAGCAGGAGAGAGAGAGATGAAAGGAGACAGGAAAAAAAAGAGAAAAGAAAAAAGAAAGAGAAAGGAATATCTCAACCCCAATTCTATCTTGCGCAAGGATTCTGTTCTGAAGGACATTTAATCTATGGGTATTATTTGGGACATAAAGAAGTCCAAGACCCTTTAAGTATGTCTGGGGACCTGGTATCCTAAGAGTGTAGTTGACGGGCTTTGTGGAAGCAAAAGAAACCCAATGTTGACTGAGGGCTTGGCCAGCTTGAACTTGAGGCTCTCCATTCCTCCAGTTCTGTAGTCTGGCTGGTACCAAGAGGATTACCTTAGCTCCACCCCATGGGGAGAGGATTAATCTTCCTGATCAGGAAATGTGATGATGAACTGAAGGAGGCTAAAGTGTCAGCTGGGTGGGCCCACCGGCAGGCAGTGGTGAAATCAATGATGTAGCGGTCTTAGGACAAAGTTTAGTCAAAGCAGCTAAGGCCAGGGTGTGTCAAAGTGGGCTCTGAGTCCCTGTGGCTTCGGCTGTTTGTTCGGCATTTTATATGTTTATCTTTCTGCTAGACACACTTATTGAGTCATCTCTATTAAATGGCTATTGAGGATAAGGAACAGCTCTGCAAATCCACCATACAGAAGAGACAGGCAGTTCATCCTCTGTGACCCAACATTCTCCAGTCAAAACAAATGCTTTCCCTCCCTTCTCACTTTGTGAACAAGATACTCTGTTCATTTATCAGAACAAGAACCATCGAGCAACACAAGTAAAGGAAGACCCGTGGTGGTCATTCCATTTTTAATACTGTTTAATATTGTTGCAAACTGAAGTGTCCGTTTACCGAAAAGTACTGCCCAGCCTCCAAACCACTGATGGTGAATGTGTGTTGTCACCAGAGTAAGAGTAATTATGTTAATCAAATAAATACATCAAATTTCTAACTCTTAGAGGGAGTAGGGGAAAACACATAGCTCTGTAAAGCAGGTAAGTTCATGGAATACTGTTTGGGTTTCCACAGAAATTGTTCGAGCCATGACACACGTGATCAACCAAGGCATGGCAATGTACTGGGGCACCTCGAGGTGGAGCGCAATGGAGATCATGGTGAGTTGATTTCTAGTTTTAATAGCTGCTGAGCACCGTGTCATTATTTTTTAGAAACCACGTTTAAATTGCAATCTCTTCTGAGGCTTTTCTCACAATACCATGGCGCTGGAATTTTAGGATCTGTTCCACCATTAGGGAGACGGCTGGTAGGGCTAGAGCCCAGCAGTTTAGAACAAACCCAAGGGGCAAGATCTCCAATAGGAATCATGTTTTAGCATGTTCTTTGCTGCCAAAAAAAGGCAGTGAGAACTTCAACTTAGTGAATGAGATATGGGACTAGAGTCTTCTAGCTTTCTTACAATCAGCTTGTTGGAAATTATTCTGCTCATAACATGCCACTTAGAGACCACTTCTTTCTGGGTGTTTATCTGAGTTTTATTTAAGAACCTAAGCATATTCAAATAAAATCTTCTTCATAATAAACAATTCAAGCTTTGACTAATCCGCCCCAGACTTTACTTAGTCTAACCCTCCCAAAGAATAATAAAGATTTCTCATGCTGGGTACCTCTCTTGGTGAAGCTTATGATCAGAGCTTTGCATGTGTTTGGCTTATTTCTTTGCTCCTTATTTACTGCACTGAAATACACATGCCCCGTGGAAACGAATCGCATGAAGCTCCAGTGCTCACCAGCAGAAGCTCAAATACAATCTCTTCTGTTCCCTAGGAGGCCTATTCTGTCGCGCGACAGTTCAACATGATCCCACCTGTCTGTGAGCAAGCCGAGTACCATCTTTTCCAGAGAGAGAAGGTGGAGGTCCAGCTGCCAGA
Source organism: Ellobius talpinus (assembly GCA_001685095.1). Taxonomy (NCBI): domain Eukaryota; kingdom Metazoa; phylum Chordata; class Mammalia; order Rodentia; family Cricetidae; genus Ellobius; species Ellobius talpinus. The sequence goes on from LOJH01000674.1 coordinate 61,532, forward strand.
GCTCTACCATAAAATAGGTAACCTTCAAAGTCACATCTGATCACCCTTCACAATATGAGGGTCAACGATGGGGGGGGTCAGGAAAATGCTTTCCCAAGTGTCCTTGATTAATGTAATAGAGAGATGACAAGAACTAGGCTTATATGCCAAAGCCGTTTCCAGAGATTACTTTTTCCAAACGCTGAATCAAAAACAACACAAACTCAACAACAGCTGGCGCTGTTTCTGTCATGTGCCAGGCATTTGCCGTGTGGCAGGCTGTGCTCCTGCTAAGTGCCAGGTGCCATCAGGCACTGGTGGACAAGTGAAGCCCTGGCTCTTTGCAAGTAGAAGCTCTTATCTCTCGGTCTACGAATTGTGGCCATGAAAAGGTCATGAATAAGCCATATTTTCGGGTTCACTTCTATGGCTCGCTCCCAGGAACAGACAGTACATGTTTAATTGGTTTATAAAAGAATAAGGCACAATTTGTAAGTCCTAAGCTGTAATGGAAAGACGAATGCTGGTATTAACTCATTTATCTGGCCAGCTTTCCTCTAGAACAGACACAGCTCTGTTTAAACACACCCTCACTTTTGGTCCCACTTGGCACAGCAATTTTCTGTGATTGTGTTGTTTTTCCCCCACAGGGGTTGGTGCAATGACATGGTCTCCGCTTGCCTGTGGAATTATTTCTGGAAAATATGGAAATGGGGTGCCAGAAAGTTCTAGAGCTTCACTGAAGGTATTTTCCTCAACTTTTAGTAAAGTCTCAGGGAGGCAGAAGGAAAGAAGATGGATGAGAAGGAGCAGAGCCGTGGCCCAAGGCTTCCCAGCTTAAGCACACTGTGGCCTTGGCCTGCCATGGCCTCTGGCAGGGTCCCCTCAGCCTGCCCAGGTCTCTGCTGCTGGCGATGGATCAGTCAGCCCTTCATAATCTGCCTGCACAGAGAATTTGTCTCTAAGGATGTAAAGTGTCCAGTGACTTGCAGACTCAAATCCCTACATTCTTACCTATTCTTATATTAAAGGAGGTATTTCATTCCTTGTCTAGAAGTCACAAAATTTAAAACCCCTTTTCTATCTAAGAGGATTTAGTTTTCCTTTTCTGAGAAAACAAAACTTAACCCGTAAGGGCTTAATCCATTTAAGGGAAACAGCTGTAGCCGAGTAAGGCTTGAGGTTGGCTTATATTTCCTACTGCATTTGGGAACTGGGTAAAGAAAGAAAGAGGGCCTCAGGAGATAGAAACTGAGCACATCACAGTCTCCACACTGCCCAGTGAGTATTTTTATTTTATTTTTTTAGGTCAATATGTATTGTACAACGTGCTGGATTTCTTAATAGCATTTTTGTTCAGCTGCATTGCATTCTTCAACCGCATTCACTCCTCATTGCCCAGTTCTGGCTTGGGCCCCTTCCTAGTGATTAACTTGTTGGACAGTACCACAGACATCTTTCTTTAATAACGACAAGGTGTCTACGCTTTAACAGCTTGAGAGAATGGGCGGCAACATTAGAATCACAAATTACCCTATAATACCAAGGGAGAAGAGAATACAGGAATCTTAAAAATTCAGACAAGCCAAAATCATCTTAAGAAGGCTCCAGCTTCCATTAGCCCTGAACTAGCAGAATAGTCCAAGCCAAGTCCAGCCCTTTACCAGAGGAGTTGGGAGTGTGTGTGTGTGTGTGTGTGTGTGTGTGTGTGTGTGTGTGTGTTGGGGTGGGGGACACCCACATGGATGGGACAGGACAACTGCCCAGAGACATTTCCCTAACTAGAACCTTCCCAAGGCTCTAGGCCTTTCTGACTACACGAGTTCAGCTCTTGGCTTGTTTGTCCTCTAGAATCACAAGATATAAATATCCCCCAAGCATGCTGACATGACAGCGTTCTCGAGTTTTAATTGCCCCAAAGTACAATTATCTCAGAATATTTAATGAGATCTTGTTCCTGAAAACTGAAGGTCGTTCATAACAAATTCTAAACAGGAACATGAGGAAAAGCTAACGGCATCTTAGGCAAGGATGTGAAGGAGGAGAAAGGCAAGAAAGGCATGAAGGAAAAGGAAGCACCAAGGAACACCTACTGTGTGCCTTTTAATGCCTTCCACTTACTATGCGCCAAGCAGTGAGTTGTGAGCTACCTTTTACTGCCTTTCACCTACTGTGCGCCAAGCAGTGAGCTGTGAGCTACCTTTTACTGCCTTTCAGTTTCACAATGAGAAATGGGCACAGATAGCTTGCAGTCAGTTGTGGCTAACCTAAACTGCTACATAGACACTCCTCTACTTATGAAGGGGCAATGCCCAGATAAACAAACTATAAACTCAAAATATCCTGTCAAAATGCACTTATTATGGCTAACCTACTTAATATCATAGCTTAGCCTAACCTTATTGTGAAAAATGAAAAAAAATCTAATACAAAACCTTTTTATACTAAAGAGTTGACTATCTCATGTAATTTACTGAACGTGGGACTGAAAGTGAAAAACAGAGGTTGCATTGATACAACTTTTACATATCAGTAAGAAAATCCTAAGCCAAACAATTTTAAGCTGGAGACCATCTGTATATTCTTTCATAGGCTTTCCAAAAAATTCAAAGCACTTCACATATGTGGGCTATTTGTTCTCAGAGTAATCCTGCAAGAGGCAAGCTTCTGCCAGCAGAAACTGAAGCCCAAGGACATTAAGGAACATTAAAACCATAAACTCCTAACAGATAAAGCTGACATGCGGACCTGGGCCTCCTGCTGTCAGTGAATTAATTATCTTCCCTGAAGGCATCTGTTTCCTTTCACACCCAGGTCTTTAAAGGAAGCAGTAGTTGTGCTGTGTCTGGTCTGTATGACTGCAGCCGCTAACACTGTTTGATAAAAGGTCACACACCGATGAAAAATGTCCACAAATGCACTAACAAAAGTAGGAAAGAGGTGGGGAGATGTACAAAGTGTCTGACTGTGGTCAAGTCCAAAAGTAACTGGGAAATGTATGGCTGTGTTTCACGAAGTCCATCAAGTAGGCACTGCTGGACTATTAACAGGAATTGTTTAGAGCCTGCCCAAGAGCAAGGTCTGTAAAGTGTCAGGCTCTGCACTATCAACAAGTGCCTTCTGAGCGTGCCTGTTCTTGGGAAAGCCGCTTAAGCAGAACTGCCAAAGTGAAAGATGAAAATAAAAATGAAAGAAGCAAAGGGAAGGGCATCCTCAGGACTAAGTTATAGTAGAGTGCTAACAGAAAAATTTGAGATAAGCCGACAGATACATTGGCAACTTTTAACACAGCCCTCCAAATGGTTCATATAACACTGTTGTTATTATCAACAAAATGCTAATACTTTGTGCCTGCTATATTGAACTATAATTGAAGAATCAATCATCCTTTAAAAAAATGACTCTCCATGGCTCTTGCAGGAAACAAGATTAGCCAGGGAATTTTCTGTGCAGTCTCTTCTGGCTGGCCCCATCCCTCTAACAATGACTTCTAACCTCATGCCACCAACTCTGACTCCACTCTGACTCCACTGTTGAGAAGCAAACCACTTCTTCCAGTCTAATAGATGTCCCATGGGTACCAACCTGTTATTATTTCATTTTGCACCCAAATGCACTGTACTCCATTTGCCTCCCAGAGGTGCTCTTCTCATCCTCCTATGGTTCTCCCATCTTGTCCTCAAGAACAAAGCCTGTAGCTTAATGAAGTTACTGAGTTATTTGCACTTTCCTCTATGTAACCATCAACACTTCTTACGGAGGCTGGAGCTCTCTGGCTGCCAGTGACAGACCTCAGTGTGAACAACCTCATTCTGAGAACTCTATTGCCACAAAGACAATCCTTGAGGGTGGGGTGGGTATGGCTCAGTAGCCATCTGTCCATGGACTGGAACACGGTCAGCCCTCCTCTACTTATCTCCAATATGGATATGCCATTTTCTTCCACTCCGCATGAATCTTGCCAGTGAAGCTGGGAGCAGGAAAACTGACAGCCACGTCCTTAAGAGAATGTATCCTAGAAGAAAAGAGATCTCTTATTCATTAGCTTCAGACCAGAAAAGAACAGCCAAAGTTGGCAATGTCCAACCTGAGACCAGCAACAGCAGCTGAAAGAGAAAATCACTTTGCTCAGCACGGTCATACACCACTTTGTTGGAGTAGTTTCCATAAAGCAGGTGCTACAAACACAGCTTGTGGGGAGATTATTGTAGCACGAAGGTCGCTCATCTACGAAACACTTCAGTTCCTAGATACTGAGTTGTGGATGCTTCTAAGAGAGGAACCAAAACCATCTATTCCCGTCACGGATACTAGCTTAACTCAATAAATGCTGAGTGAACGTGATAACCCAAAATGTAAGATAAATTAATTAGTACTTTGGCAAATATTACTGTCTGTGTTGGTCATGTCGGGACAGAGACCAATTGGATAACCCTGATTGAAGTACCTCAGGGGCTTCCACAGAGATGCACATGTGAAGGGGACCATGATGGAGCAACAGAATCCCCAGCACTGTGCCTCCCATCCACAGTGGTGACCATATTCACCATCAACCTTCTTACAAAACATGGGGTCACTTTCATTATTAATATTCTAATTAGATTTCATCTCTTCCCACTGTTAACATGTTCCTATTTGGAACAAGGTTAAAGCTGTTTATTTCCAAAAGACTTGTTTTCTTTGGATTAGGAAAGCAGTATAAACACTGTACATTTTTAAAACCCTAACTCCTCATATATTCCACTAATTAAGGCAACAGTGAAACGTATAGTATTGGGAGTCAGAAGAGAAGGACTCAGTATGTGTCTATACATGTGAGTGTGAGCGCACACATACTACTGTGCATATGTGAGTGTGAATTCACACATACTACTGTGCATATGTGAGTGTGAGCGCACACATACTACTGTGCATGTGTGAGTGCATATATACTACTATTCATATGTGAGTGTGGGTGCACACATACTACTGTGCATATGTGAGTGTGGGTGCACACATACTACTGTGCATGTGAGTGTGAGCGCACACATACTCCTGTGCTTATGAGTGTGAGCGCACACATACTACTGTGCATATGAGTGTGAGCGCACACATACTACTGTGCATATGTGAGTGTGAGCGCACACGTACTACTGTGCATGTGTGTGAGCGCACACAAACTACTGTGCATGAGTGTGAGCACACACATACTACTGTGCATATGTGAGTGTGAGCGCACATATACTACTGTGCATATGTGAGTGTGAGCGCACATATACTACTGTGCCTATGTGAGTGTGAGCGCACACAAACTACTGTGCATATGAGTGTGAGCACACATACTACTGTGCATATTGTGGCAGTCGGGTCTGTGGCAGTCAGAGTGTCTGTCGCTGCCTTCCCTTCTGAGAGACAGGCTCTCTTCTTTGTTGCTTACTCCTCTCTACTCTGGCTAGCTGGCCCATGAGGTTCTGGAACGCTCTTGTCTCTGCCACCCATATTACTATAGAAGTGTTTGAACTACAGGCACAGGCACCATTCCCTGTTTTGCATGGGTGCTAGGCAATCCAAGCTCAGGGCTTCAGTGCAGCAAGCACTGTACCCACTGAGCTGCCTCTCCAGGCCAATGCTGGTTATTTTTACAAATCTTTCAATATGACTGGTGTACGTGCATCACACACACACGCACACACACACATACACACACTGTATTTCAATCTTAAGAAAAGAATTTATTAGATATAATATTTCAAAAAAACTGATAAAACCTTTTTTGTTTTTTTGTTGCTTTTATTTTTTTGCTTTTTTCGAGACAGGGGTTTCTCTGTGCAGCCTTGACTGTCCTGGAACTCACTCTGTAGACCAGGCTGGCCCAGACTGGCCTCAAACTCACAGAGATCCGCCTGCCTCTGCCTCTGAGTGCTGGGATTAAAGGGGTATGCCACCACCATCCAGCATTAAATCAAGCATTCCTAATGTACATGATGCATATTGCAATCTCATGAACTCTACGTTTTGGAAATTGTTCAAAAGCATTTGCCTATTACTTCCTCACTTTGCGTTTGAGTCACATTCAGAGATATTGTTTCCCTGAAAGATCACGAAATTATGAAATTTGGGTAAGGATTAATGATATTTTCCCACTTCCCACAGCTCTTCAGAGATGTCTGACAATGGCAGCACCCTGACTCAAGGCTGCCTGGGCCCTAATCATCTATTCATTGTTCACAGCCATCCACCCCATCACCACTGGCACCAGCTGTCACCTCTGAACATGTGACTTCAGGCACCCTTCCTCTGGAAGAATCAGAGACTTTCCAATGCTGAAGCTAGGAACGCCTTGGCCATTTCCCCAAGCAAAGTCCCCAGTGAGGAGCCAGACCATAAGCCTTTGGTATCTAGGAGTAGATAGAGCTGGGGCAGCTTGCCCTTCTCTTTTTCACAACTGTAAAAATTATTCCAAAAATCACAATAAAACATAATGTGGTTAGCCCTTTCTTTGGAAATTCTTAGAGTGATGAGAAAACACTAAAACAAAAGCCAGCAGCCGACTGAAATCCTTGGGAAGAGTGCCTGTGCCCACTGCTAGCTGCAGAGCTTCCTGTTGCCTCTGAGAAGGTTCAGATCCACGGGTGCAAGGAAAGAGGAAGGTCCTTGCGGACCCTCAGTCCTTCCCTTCAGCCACTGCTGGTCAGTGCTAGCCTTGTCTATCTGAGGATTAATTCCCATCTCCTGCAAGAGCAGAGCCTTATGCCAAGCAGGACTGGCAGAAATTCCCAAAGCCCTTTCATATTTAGGAAAGTAAACTCAACAGTCTACAGGTCATGGTTACTCTTTTTCCATGTTTTAAAAAGAAGTTTCCTGGGTTGTCTTTGAAACTCTTACTCTACTGATTCTAATCTGTGGCATTAAAACACAAAGTCCCCATAATAATATCATTACCATTGTAATTATTATAATTATCATATTATTATATTAGGGAGCTGGAGAGATGGTCCAGTGATTAAAAACACTTGCTGCTCTTGCAGAGAACCTGAGTTTAGTACCCAGAACCCATATTGGGTAACTCATAACTGCCTGTTACTCCAGGCTCTAACATCCTCTACAGCCTCAAAGGGTACTGGCACACTTATGCACAAATGCAAAAATAAAATGTTTTAAAACAATAATGAGGTTAGGGATGGAATAAGGCAAAAGATGACAGTACAATAATGTAAAACAATGATCTTCAGGGAGCAGAAAACTCTCTTGACACAAAGCTGGGCCACTCTGTGTGTGTGTGTGTGTGTGTGTGTGTGTGTGTATGTGTGTGTGAGAGAGAGAG
>LOJH01000674.1:68888-96729 GCA_001685095.1 Ellobius talpinus
TGTGTGTGTGAGAGAGAGAGAGAGAGAGAGAGAGAGAGAGAGAGAGGAAGGGGGGAGCATGCCACGTGAGTTCAGGTGCCCTTGGACCTATCTTTTTTCATTTTACACACCAATCCCAGTTCCCATTCCCTCCTCTCCTCCAATTCCCTCTACCTTCCTCCCCACCCCACCCCCATTCACTCCTCAGGGAGGGTAAGGCACATAGTTTTGGGGAAGGCCCTCCCTACTATATCTAAGTTGAGCAAGGTATCCCTCCAGAGAGAATAAGTTCCCAAAAAGGCAATACAAGCAGTAGGGGAAAATCCTGGTGCCACTGCTAGTGGCCCTGCAATCTGCCCAGCCATGCAACTGTCACCCACATTCAGAGGGTCTAGTTTGGTCCTATGCTGNTCATATTCTCACTCCTCCCACTCTTCAACTGGACTCTGGGAGCTCAGTCCAGTGGAGCTAGAGTTATACGTGGTTGTGAGCTGCCTGATGTGGGCGCTGGAAATCAAACTCGTGCCCTCTGAGAGAGCGGAAGACACATACTGATGAGCCCTCCCTCCAGCCTCGCCCTGAGGTTCTTATATTTTATTGAATTAACAGCTTTTGACATCGTACCCATACAAGACACTACCGCTTACATGCTATTGTTATCCGCAGTGCTACCAGTGGTTGAAGGAAAGAATTGTAAGTGAAGAAGGGAGAAAACAGCAGAACAAACTAAAAGACCTTTCTCCGATTGCTGAGCGTCTGGGATGCACACTACCTCAGCTGGCTGTGGGTAAGAAAAGGACTGGGGATGGCAGAGCGGGCCTGGAACGGGGGAACTTTTACTGAGATGACTAAAAGTGGACTTTTCTATGGCTGACTGACACCCTGCCATGATCACATGTCGCCTGTGGGGCAGGCTGATCTCAGAAGCATCAATTCTGGTACATGCAGCAGAAAGGGAGTTATTCAAGGTTTTCTGTCACAACATTTTTTTTCTTTCCCTTCTCCCTTATAAGACAGTTGCATAAAATATGAAGAGAAAGAGAAAACAGAATTAGGTGGGCAGACAGATAGGGAAGACCTGGAAGGAGTTGGAAGGGGAAAATGATAAAAATGTATGAAAAAACTTTAATAAAGAAACTAAAAAGACAAAACACACATATTCAAGTGTCTAAGGTGAGCTGTGTCATTACACACTGACACCATTCTTCTGACAAGCTCCTACCCCTGCTGACACTGAGACACGATTGGTGAGAGGTTGAGAAACAGGGCTTCCCAGAGGCCCTTGGCTCTTGCACACTGAAAGCTGATACCGCAAGGGCAGCTTCCCCTGGAAACTTTGCAACAGCCATGAAAACTGTTCTTCTCATGCTGTGTAGTCCATGAAAGGTCACGGCCGCCCAAAACCACATGCACTGGCACTGTCCACTAAAACATAATGGGAAATACTTATTTCGTCTCAAATTTGCCAATGGCCATATTAAGAAAGTAAAACAGGAACTGAAAAGATGGCTCAGTGGTTAAGAGTGTTCACCACTCTTCCAGAGGACCAGAGTTTGATTCCCAACACCACCTGGCAACTCACAACCCTCTCGAAATCCACTTCTAAGGGACTCAATACCTACTTCTGGCCTCCACAGGCACCTAAAGACATATAGCATACACTCACATAAATACACACGCATGCACACAGACACACATACACACACATGCACATAAATAAAAATTTCAAAAAATATTTTTAAAGTCAAACAGAAAGAAGTGGAATTCATTTTAATAATCCATTTTATTTAACATGATCTAGCCCCATGTTACCATTTAGACATATATAAAATTGCTGAGGTTTTTAAAATATTCTTTTTCAGCCTGTTTTCAACACAGCATATATTTTACATAGGAGTCACCTTCAGCTCAACAGTCATACATGGTTAGTGACTCCAAATTGAATACAAAAGCATTCAAACTTGCGGGGGTTGGGGAAGTGCCAGGCTGTGCCATGTACACTCCACAGTCACTGCCTTAGTGTCTTACGCTCAGAATAATCCTGTGAGATGCATGCTATGAGGAACCCTGGCTCACAAATGTCACTGGATGATTTACTACAACTGGCACGGTAACTAAGAATTAAGGAGTAAAATAGGTGTCAATTCCAAGGGGGAAAAGTCCTAATAAGAAACAGCAGCAGATCAGATACACTGACCTAGAGAGATAAACAGGCCAGGGTAAGGCTTCTGCAAAGAAGTATTTGTTGATAGCTTGGCTCTGCTGAGGTTAGAAATAAAAAAATTACAGCAAATGGCATTAGAAAAATGGAAATGGAGGTTGAAGAGATCACCCACTGGGTAAAGGCACTCAGTGCCAAGGCTAACAATCTGGATCTGATCTCCATCTCCAGAAGCCATAGAGCATGTTTACATAGAACCAGATATTACTGGGCTTGAGCTTTCCTTAACACACACAAGAAAACATATCTACTATATAGTAAATAAGATTTTAGGTGGCAACATGAATTGAGTACACTTGGCCTTCCATATCCACAAAGTCAACCAACCGTTTACATTATAATAGGCATTATAAGTAATATGGAGATGACTTAAAGAATACAGGAGAATGTGTATGCAAATATCATGCCATTTAAAAAAACAGAACTAAAAAAAATCAGAATTGAGTGTGTCTACATTGTAGGGAGGATGGAACCAATTCCCCACAAATACCAAGATGATTATATTAAAGTGTAGAAGAAATGGAAGAACATTATCTTCCTAGAGAGGACTTCCTCTGGAAGTTAGATATTCATGACATATCCGTTGTACAGAGTGGGTTTAAATTGATAGATGCTGGTTTTCCTCCCTCTATGGCTTAGGTCAATGGTCCTCAACCTTTGGGTGGCAACTCCCTTGGGTCCAAGAGAGCTATTCACAGGGGCTGCATATCCGATACCCTGAGTATCTTATATTTACATTACAATTCATAACAGTGGCAAACTAGTTATGAAGTAGCTATAAAAATAATTTTGTTGGGGGTCGCAACAACACGAGGAACTGTATGAAGGGGTCACAGCATCAGGAAAGCTGAGAACTACTTCCATAGATGTTTTTCTTGCCCATCATCTTTCTTTTCAAACAAGCAGCTGTTTTTATCCACAGAATTCTCAGACCCAAAAAGGAATGATTTCCAGACTCATTGCCTCTGATCTCCAAGGACACAGTGTGACTAGAGGAAGGGAGGCTTCCAGCAGGAAACAGACTGCTCAGATCTGCATGGTGCTCCCAGTTGCACACATGCCCAGGAGCCAGCACTCTGCTCACTGGCAGCACACAGGCACCACGGATGTGCTTGCCAGTGATACTCAGTGAGGCAGGCTGATTAGGAAGAATCAGCTGCAGGTGCAACCCATGGCCAGCTCTGCAAAGCGGGTTCTCTTAGCCCGGCAGTCCTAGGAGGAATCAGGTGTTGCTGAAATCAGTTCACTGCTTTGCACTGAACTTCCACTTGTTCTGAAAGGGATTCTAAGTGCAAAGCAGAAGGTAATATAGCCAAGGCAGGGGGGAAAATGAGAGGGAGGAGTGCTGAAATGACCACCTGGAAGGATTCAGCGATTGCCTCAATGGCCAGCCTGCATCCTTAGAGGACCAGCTGACAGCAGGGCCTTGAGGAAAAGGAGGCAAATGTGCTGGAGATGAATCAAGCATCTATGCCTGTTTCTCCAGTAAACATTTAATAAGTGTGACCCATGTGCCAGGTATGGAGTGGGTTGCTAAGCATCCAATTCAAGACAGTCACATCCCACAGCCTAATGGGCAAGTCAAGAAAATTAATAGACGAGAGTACAGGGTTTACAGTTTTGGATATGGGGCTAGGGAATTAACGTGTAGGCCCCCATGTTGGCCTGGAATTCAGAGTAAGTTTTCTGAAGAACACAGGACTGCTAGGGAACCTCAAAGGGTGAGATGTTAATGAGGCAAAGGAAATATGAGGGCAAAAGTGCATTCTGGGCAGAGGGCTCCCAGAGGAGGAAAAATCACTCATGTTTAGGAAAATAGAGATTAACAAAGCAGTGTTCCTGAAGCACAAAAGTCCAGGCAGGGAACCTTGAAGCTAGAGTGACAGAATCGAAAATAAGATCGCCAGGGTAAAAAGTGCCTGTCATCTTAAAGGAAAGTGATCTTGTCCCGCACAACTGAAATCAGCAAAGTGATGCTAGAGTAGCTGTGGCTAGGAGTAAGGTCTGTATTGAGAGAGGGACAGCCGAAGCATAAAGTAGGAACACCAGTGAGTCTAGGGAGAGCTACTGAGGGCAGAAGGAGGTGAGCAGCAGCAGAAGAGGGATGAAGCCGAGCCACAAAACACTCTGCAGCAAGGAAAGGATAATACTGCAACACCACGGAAGCACGAGACCATGTGCACAGGAGGTGAAGGAAAGCCAAGACAAAAGGCAATGCCTTTATTCTATTTAAATGAAATGTTCAGGAAAACAGATCTAAAAACAAGGAGTAAGTGCTTGCCTATGGTTGAAGTAGGACTAGGTATCAATTAATGCCTGTAGGCATGAGGGACTCTATTAGGGTAATGGGAACATTCTACTAAAACTGAATTTAAAATAGTAACGGTTACACACTAAAATTACCAAGGGCTGGTAAACTTTTTGAAAAGATAGCTAATGTATACTTTAAAACAGATACAATTCTTTTTAATAAGTAATTTCTACCTTGATAAAGCGTTTCTTTTCCTTCCCCTTTAAAGTTTAAATTCCTAGGCTGGAAATACAGTTGAGTTGGCAGAGTGCTTGCCCAACATTCAGAAGGCCCTGAGTTCGGGTTGCAACAGCATATAAACCTCGGATGGTAGCACACACGCCCCTAATCCCAGGACTCAGGAGGTAGGGACAGTGAATCAGAAGTTTAATGTCATCCTTGTGCTACAAAGAAAGTTCTAGGTCAGCTTGGACAAAAACAAGAAAGGAAAAAAGTTATCTAGTAAGTATTTAGAAGCATGTGTCTCAAGTGAAGACCTTCTAAGTAAAACATGTTTTGTGGGGCATAGAAAGGGCGCATTACAAGCCCCCACGTAAGGAACTGCAGGATAAACAACTAGACACGGAATTAAAAAGGGAAGGTAGAATTGGGAAAAGACAATCCCTAAGGACCCCAGACTTCTACACTGGTGGGCCAAGACACTGACAGGGTCAAATGAGACTGACCAAGCAAGGCAGTAAGAGGCATTTGGTGTCCGAAGATCAAGCAGAAATGTAGATCCATGCTAGGCTGTTCACTGTAACCAGGAGGTTCATAGGGGCCTTGGCTTCCAGAACAAGGGTAAGCAAGGGACTGAACCATGATGAAGCGGAATACAGGAGTCTAAACTGACCTTCGAGAACTTTCAAAAGTTGGAGAAGTGTCCAGGAAAATATAGTCAAAGGCCATCTATTTTAGAGCGAGAGAGAACTGAGTATTCTCTGTAGACAAAGAAAAATAAGAAAGGACACTCAAGGGACAAAGGAATAATGTTTAATTAATCCAAGATAAGGAAAATGGATTCAGGGCACTGTGGCCCTAGGCCAAAACAACATTCAGCCTCTTCTACAATCGGACAAATATCACTGTGAAAACTAAGTAAATAGAAAAATGAGGAATATTCTATCTGGTGGATTTTATATTTTAGATGAAGTTCAAGGAAAGTGAACCAGTGTTCACTAAGAGTGAACACAGGGCTTTAGGGTAGAGATCCTGGCAACATTGTTGCCCATGCCTGTAATTCCAGAGTAAAATCAGTTCAAGGTCATCCCTGGCTGCACAGCAAGCTGGAGGCCAGCCTGGGCTACAAGAGGCCGTCTCAAAAACAACCCACAAACAGCACCAAAATAGAATAGACCTTTTACCATTGAGGAAAAAGAGATGGCCAAGGGTCAAGAGAGGCTTGGCAAGATGGCAAANCGGCGACATGGGAGGCACCGAGCCACAAGATTCTATGGCCTCTCCAGAACACTCCACTACCCCCAAGTAGGAAACACAGGGTCCGTTTTGATGGGATGTGCAGAGAAGGACTGGGGCTTTGAGGGTTGGTTGTTTTAAAAAAAGGCAATTGAGATAAGCATTGAGAAAGACTGACAGATGAGGAAAAGTGACACGGTATGTGCGACAGAAACTAGGACCAGACATGACTAGTCGCTGAGCAGTGCCGGGTATTTTCAGGAACAAGGTACTCCTACGATGGGTAGCTAGCTGTACTGAATCCGGTACCTGAGGCAAAATAGAAGAAAGCTGGAGAGAACAAACCTACTATTCAAACACATAGACTGATTTCATTAAGGCTCTGAACAAGAGAGGTGAGGTGTTGTCCCAGTTTTAAATCCCAGAGATCACTGTGTATCCTCCATCCCCCCCCACACACACAGAGGTTAGTAAATTTTGGCTACAACATAGCTGTACCTGATGCTTCTAAGTTCACCAATAATCCTGACCCAGTGCTCTGCTCTTTCCAGCATGGTGCCTGAGAAACGAGGGTGTGAGTTCTGTGCTCCTGGGATCATCCACTCCCGAGCAACTCATTGAAAACCTCGGTGCCATTCAGGCAAGTATTGCAGCCCTTTCCAGCAAACTCCAGAAATGCTACAGTGTGTCCCCAGGCAGTGTCCTGGACAACGTATTAGGGGACAGGAAGCTGTAAGCAGCAACAGCGCACTTACACAATACATGGGATCTAGGTCTGTCCTCTGCTTATTTAACAAATACGTTTCTCGGATCCCACAGTGGTTCATTTTTTGTGGGGCAGCGTGTTCCAATGTCAAACCTGGCAAACGACTTCCTAGGTATAGTCACGGAAGCACGTTTAACTGCCTTCCTGAGTATGTAACACTTCTAAGACGATATGCACACATCATTTGTTCCCGTCACAAACTACTGCCAGCCCACTACATCGACTTACTCCTTTCCAGTCATCTGACAGCATCCTGAGATGACCACTCATCATATCAGTTAGGATAAGATGTGTGGTAACTGCTTGTCCCCTTTGCCGGACTGGAAGGCTGAAGATCAGAGACCTCTGGCTCTCTTCTCCACCGATTTCCCACTTCCTACTACGTGGCCCTAGTTATTACTCCAGTAGTAACTGGGGAATGAATTCCTGTTTAGAATTTTCAGATCACGTTCCCCTAGAAGAGAATCCAGGAGGCCCATCTGCCCTCAAGGGATGGCCTGATGGCCAGGTGCTGGATTGAGGTTGTAGCAGCACCTGGGGAATATGCAGGGAAGGACAGAAGATGCCCAGGTCATCTAAGGAAAGGGGTGGGGCTAGTGGCCTGATGGGATGGGTTCTTTTCTTCACCACTGAACATATCTCAGTCCTGAGCCTGCCCCCTCCACTTTGCTGACACCTAGGCTGAGCCTACTCACTAAGCCACAACCTGCTGAAACAAGCAAAGGTGTTTCCCTTCTGCTCACAGGGGAATACAATGTCATGGCTTCTCCTCTATCCATCTATTCCTAAGACAAGCCCTGCCACCTCTCCAGAAAGGAGGATGGAGACGAGAGTATTTAAAACCCCGTTTAGAAACAGACCAGGATGCGCTGGAGACTATGGTACAGATTGCTTGCCTAGCCACCACCTTTCTCAGGAGCAGGCAGTGGGGTAATCCTCTCTGCCTGGTCCCAAGCCCTGCCCAGCCAGTGTCTCCTAGATTCTGTGGGGTCTGACCCTGCCTGCCCCGGGAATGCCCCCTCTAATGAGCCACACCATCTCCTTTCATGTTCAGTTATGCACAACAAAAAATATGGTTACACAAAGATGATGGGGTAGGGGCACATTTGTAGCCCAAAGAACTAACTGAAACTCGACTCAGTGATCCCAATTCCACTCATAGATGGGGTACTTATCCCATCTGGCGCCTCGCCAGTTGGGTTACTGTAATGAGTACGAGTGAGACCCTGCCCTCAAACTGCTGGCGGGCTAAGAAAGAAATCAAGAAATCTACACTTTAAAGCTGGACTCTGAGAACTCACTATGTAAGAGGTACTGACAAAACCACAGGACACAAGATACAGTCCAGTCTTCCACAAGCTTACATACATACTAGGAGACTGATAAAAAAAAAAGTACAATATTTCAGGGCTACTCAGCAAACAGAATGTGGTACCAAAGAACAACTGAGAAACAAATAGGCCTATTTGACATAGTATCGTTGGAAAAGCCCCTCCCTATAGGATGTTTATTCTGAGTCTTTGGACTGACTTCCATGCCTTCCCACAGCACAAGAGAAGCCCAGGAGTATATTCAAGGAACAGATAGGGCAATGTAAGGGACCTAGGTTGGGAGGGAACATAGCTTATAGGTATGGAATCCTTTACAGGATTTAAAGAGGGCAGATGTGCTTCCATGTGAATGTCCAGATTCCTGAGGCTGCCCCCAAGGAAAGCAGAATGTGGTCATCACCTAGGCAATGGAAGTGGAATGGGTGGATTTGCAGATTTGGGAGGGACAGATAAAAATCTTGGCAGGAAGAGAAATGCAGAATTCCTATCATGCTAACACTATGATCTCCAATCCCAGGGGCAGTCACAGCCAAGGGCAGGCATGAAGAAGCAGCCCTAGATCTGACCTAGAGGAGCCCACTGGGCGGTGAGGGAAAGGGTACTTTCATTCCCAAAGGGCAAAGGAAAGGGATGATACCCAGGCAGCCTCACTGCTAACACAAGGGCTTACTAAACTCCCTTCTCCTTAACCCCGAGCACCAGCATGGAAGAGTCTAGACGTGATGTAATGGAAGCCCTGGATGTGGTGAAAAGTAGACTAAATGATTGCTGTGGAAGCCAAACACTGACGATGGGACTGGCTGCAAAGGCACAGAAAATGTGCTGGCCGCCATAAGGAAAGGAAAATTCCAAGAGGACTGAAAAAATAATAGCTGCACCGCACAACAGAATATGCCTAAAGCACAGATGTATAAACATTCATACAAACAAACACACACACACACCCTCTCCCTGGGATTCTAATCTCCAGTCACCAGAAACCTGACCCCCACATACATCCCAGTTAATAGTGGTTCACCCTACAAAATCCCCATCATCCTCAAAGAACTCAGTACTAGAGGGCCTCCTTGATGACACCCAGTCCCAGCAACACTAGCCAAACTTCCCCATAAACCACTGAGTCTTCCAGGCAGTGTAACAATAATAAGGCTGAACTGGAGCAATCTCATTAAATCCGCACAATAGTTTAGAAGTTGTACAACTGGTTTAATCTCATTAAATCTGCATAACAACTTAAGATGTTATAAAGTACCCACAGTGTTTTTAAAGAGTGATTTCACATGAAATTCTGAAAGTATGGCTACTCTAGAAAACACTCGACTTTTAACAGTACACACATCTTCAGGTTTTATTCAAGTACTTTAATGTCTTCACTGTTCCTAGCTTCCATGTATTTCGGCGAGTTGTTTGTTTTTGTCTCACATGGCTACCCCACTGGATTTTTCTTCCACTAAATTCAGTTTATGATTTCCAGTCTCACTGTCAAGCCTCCAAGTAACACTAGCTATTTAGAAACTGAGAATCCAGAGCTAGCTAGCAGGGAAACAAAACTCCTTAGTTAGCTTCAGGTAGAAAAGCCTTAACCAGAACCACAAGTTTCCCAGGCGGAGGAGGAGCTTCACCCAAACCTCAGAACTGGTCATCCTAATTGCATCTTACCCAGCCTCTACACAGGGTCAGGCTATTCCAGAGAAAAGGTTGGTCTTTGTCCCTTGTCTCATGGTATAATATGTACCCTTTGGTTTACTTCTAATAAATGCTGGCCCGGAATGAGCAGCGGCCTACATGCATGTCAGTTCTACAGGAAGCCCACATGCACACAACACATTCTGTTCCACAGTGACTCCCAGACCCCCCACTTCCCATTCCAATGTCACTAGCCTTTTGAAGTCCTGTACTGTCCCTTAAGACTGTGTTGTAATGCCTGATCCCTTCCACCCTCCTCCAACTCATCCTTCCAGTTTCCCCCAGCTATCTAATGGAACCAAGTCCTTAGAACAGTGGCTCTCAATTTGTGGCTCTCGCTCCCTTTTGGAAGTTCAAAGGCTTTTTCACAGGGGTCTCATATAAAATGTCTACAATTCCTAACAGTAGCAAAATTATAGTTATGAAGTAGCAACAAAAATAATTTGATGGTTAGGGTCACCACAACATGAGGAACTGTATTAAATGGTTGCAGCACTGGCTGAGAGTTCCCCCACAACCCACAGGATGAAGCCACCAGTGGCATTCAAGCTCCCCTACACATTCCAGCTTCTTCTCCCTCATCCTTACCATCCCCACTAGTCTATCCGTGTATCACTCCAGTTTACTACTCAATTTCACGTCTTCCATCTATCTGGGAAGTCCATGAAGCTGCAAACATCCTTCAACAGTTCTAAGTCAATAGCTGGAACTCTATTCTCAGTCCTAGATCAATGCTAGATCCACTATCACAGCTTCTAGCAACATACGGCTATCTGAGTACATGAATGATGGTGATGGCCTGTCCAAATGTGTGCACACGTGAGCTTACACATGTGTGTGTGTGTATTCTTAAGTATAGAATGTTCACAGGATTTGAAGGACTTAGTAATGCCCCCAAAGTACCTTAATTTTCTATACTAATTTCACATTAAAATGATACAAATATTAAGTAAAATGTGTTAGGTGGATACACTGAAATAAAAATGAATTATACTATTTTAAGACAGCTGGATTACCTACTAAAAATTAAACTAATGTAGATTACTTACATTGAATTTCCACTGTAGAGAGAGCTATTCTGTATTACTATGAGACTAAAGAAAAGAAGTTTTCATTTCTTTAGTCAACAAACACAATCCCTGGCTTGAAACTCTATCCAGTGCGAGGAATGAGGGTAGGGCTTCATTCCAGCTATGACTTGCAAACATAGAGCAAGTATTATAAATGACTACTTAATGCTGAATACTCAAGACTAACACCATCCTTGGTGTTTCTCCTCCTCCTCCTCCTCAGGTCCTCCCTAAGATGACATCACATGTGGTAAATGAGATTGACAACATACTGCGCAACAAGCCCTACAGCAAAAAGGACTATAGGTCATAAGGCAATGCATGAGCCACAGAAACTGCATGGGTAAAATCATGGTGGGTAGGCAGTGCAGAACGACCTTACTAGACACTTTTCCATCACTTAGCAGCTTGCTGCTCAACCTCTGGTGTCCCAGGATTCTCTGAGATTTCTGCTGTTGCTACCACTGTGCACCCTGAATTCTGAACACATGAAAATTCACAGCCCAGAAAATCCATTCTATTTTCTTATCTTGAACTGGTCCCCGATCCTTGCATTGCTCTATGCACCTCATGCTTCTGCAATGGAAGGAAGATTGGAATAGGGGAATCTATTATCTTCAGACATTCGTAACTTAAAGAAGGCTGTACATATCTATTTTTTTTCAAAAGAGCAAAAATCACAGAACAGAACAGTATGTGAGCTACATAGGAAACAGGATGTCCTCACTCTTTAGTCTTGCTTGGGAGAACAAACAACTAATTTACGTATTTTTTTTCATATTTCATACTCACATTAGTAAGTTTTAAGTCACCTGTCACTCTAGAGTTTCTAGGTACTTACTTTCACTATCGTTGAAGTTACTTGTTGTTGCTTGGCCCTGTACAGCTTATCTGGGGTACCTGTTAGGATTCTAGCGTGTCTATTTACACATAGAGGTATAAAAGTATGAACACCCTGATCTTTACTAGATACATAATAGCTAATTTATAAAAGGGTTACAATGTTATGGAAACAGCTTTGAATATTGTGTTCACTTTTTACATTTTATTAAAGCCTGCATATACTTTCAATCGCTTGTAGGCACAACTTCTGCAAATTTAAGTATCTGAGATTTAAAAATACACACATGCTCAGTTTTTTAATTAAACCTATAAATACCGAGAAAGGCAAGTGTCCAGTTTACCACTGGGACATTACAATATATAGCTTGGTATTTTCTGGGGAGTTATTAACATGAAAAGCAAAGCATAAGCAATGTAAAAAAATGCCATTATTTCTCAGCTGGATGAATTAACTTGCCCAGAGAAAAAGCAAAATATTCAAAAAGTTCCTGATTCTAATCACATACTACACTGTATGCATGAGAGCTCTTTGCATGAAATAAGGGGCTCAGCTTTGTGCTCAGAATCTGAGATACACCCGGTCTACTCTACTACTTCGCCTCCCTGCATCCCACCTGAGAAAAACTGTAAGACTATACGGTATGGATACCTGCAAATAAGGAGAAATCACAGGATGTGTTTTTCTTTCATTTCTGTAAAGGTGGGGTCATTTTCTAACTCTATTTGTCCATCTGTCAATGGACAAAATTCTACTTTACCTCTCAGCAAGTTCTCCATCACTTTAAGATCTACACAAGAAATGTATGAACTTAAAATCATTTTCAGGTATTTATCACATGGCTAAGTTCTGTATCTTAAACTAACAGGGAAAGATACCAACAAATACACGATTGTTATTACCTAGAATGTAATAGGCAATTTGGAAGTCCGCCCATGAGTATGTGACTAATGATGGCGATTAACTTTCCAGCTATTCATTGTAAATTTAATCCACTGAACTACTGTCTGTATAAATGAGTGGAGTGCTGTCTAAAGGAAAATCAATTCATTTGCTTAGAGTAATAAAGGCATCTGTGCAATCCCATAATAGATCTTTTGGGTCTTTCATTATAAGGCTTAAGTTACATACATTCTCTTTTATATAATTGTAAATGCAAATAAAATGTCACCATGAAATAAACAATAATCATCTAAATGAATTAAATCGACAGCTATACCGCACTGAATGCTTAACTGAAGTCACAGAGACCAAAACAGGCTGAAGCGAGGAAGAGTGGTACACACTGTTACTCCCAGTTCTGGGGAGGCAGTCAGAGGGATCGAGTTCAGCTTGAGCTGCATTAGACCCTCTCTCAACCAGCCCCATTCCCACAAAAAACAAGCAAATCTGCGCTGCAAGCCTCGAGTGCTGGAGCACACACCTGTAATCAAAGCACTTGAACTGCAGCAAGAGGACCTTACGTTTCTGGCCAGCTTGGACTGCACTTAGAAGACAACTTCAAAAATTTCTGCACAAACTTTTCTTTCCTTTTCAATACATGTGTGGTGTGTGAACGCACATACAATAATCCGTGCACGCACACACAGAGACAAATAAAACTTAAAAAAATGAATTAATACCCTCCCAAACTGCTAAGAACTACTCTGTTTGAGACTCTAAAGATGGGAAATAAACTTGTACTGACCCCAAGAAAGATGCTGGAATTCTCCGTATGTGCACATGTGTACATACATACAAATCCTCCCTTAGTGTCCCCAGAAACTGCAATGCCTGGTAGGCAAAAAAGTCACGTGAACAGGAGAGTGCAGTGGGCACACATTAGCAGCACACTACGGTAGGGACCTGACTTCTTTAACTGTGTTGTGCCTGTCACTACCTCACAGACAAGTGAGCAGTAACTCCAACAGTTCATTTACATGCTTCATAGGAAAGACAGTTAACATAAAACATGTAATAAAGACACTCACATGGTTCACATAAAGAACTGCAGAAAAAACATTTTTAAAAACAGTTTAATCATACTTGTTAAAAACAAGGCTTTTCTAAGAATGTTGAGTATAAATTCAACCTCCATTATTTCAATTAACTTCAAATCCTGTTTCATAGTATTCTTCCCAAGTTCAAACAATATACCAAACAGTACAAGTTGTAAATTTAGACACAAGACTTATTAAGCAATGAATAAATCAAGAAATGAAAATGCTTAACACTAATATTCTACCTATCACAGATATGGGGGAAAAAAAGCAAGCACTTTTGAGTCTCCTGTTTTACTGGTGTTACATAGGGGGTCCTTTTAAAACAGAAACTCTGCCATAGGATTTTACTGTCTATGTGTGTCTAACTCAACACTTCATAATTCTATTTGCCACGTTTGATTATGGAGAATAGACTAGGGAACAGGGCCCACATTTCCAAGTGTGAAGGACTCAAACACTAAATCCTTTAAGGGAGCCATCAGATCTGGCTATGACTTTGTACACAGAAATTTCTCTGGGGGCGCAGAGACAGAGGACATTTTGAGAGTTAAAAGCAAAGACAGCTGCAGGAAACATTCAAGGCAGAAAAAAACTGCACAATTACTCTCCCAGCAAATTTTGGTTACTAATTAAAGAGAATTAAAAATTTGAGGCTGGCACCTGTTTCACCATTCCTGAGCTGCTAAAAGTATTATCAAATAATGGTGACTTTCTTCCCATCTACATAGGCACTGCCACCTAGTGGTGCGCTTGCAGCAGTCACTTAGAAGCTTTATGTTGCACCCAATTATTTTATTAAATAAACACCCTGAACACAAACTGTTACCAGCCAAATACTGATTAAAACAGAAGAACAAAACACCCTACCTCATGTGTGTTACCTAAATACAATCTGCACTGAATCTCTTCTCATCTCCTATTCGTTCTATATTACCCGGTGATGGCACTCAGATAACAATGCACCACAACAAAGAACTGAACACATCCAGAAGCACGATGAATCGATTTTCAATACAATGAGAAGTAAGGTGATTATATAAAGACACTCCTCTAGGCTTCCTAAGTTCTTAATGCAGACTACTGAAACTTCATTTACCAGCACAAAAATAGCTCAACTCTTGGTAAATACATCTTTAAAGTTACAAATAGTATCGTATGTTCCTCTTAAGTTTACGGGTAGAAACTAAGGATTAGGTGTCATTTATAGGAAGTGCCCAGGTGTGGTGAACAGTAAACAGAAATATGAAGTCAGTGACCCTAAGTGTAAAGTTATGCAAATCTGGAAATCATGGAACATGCAATCTGTACATGTCGTGGGTGGGGGACACGATGTGAGGCTGCTCGTCTGCTAGACCCCAAAACCTGTGATCAGAGTTTGCTCATAATTGACAGGAACCCTGGGCAGAAGGGGACAAATTTATTAAAGTCCTCATAGGAAAATGTTGACAATCCTTTTAAACCACTGTAAATTCCTTGGAGAGGTCACTGCATTCCAGGGCTAAGTTCACAAAAAAGTCTTTTGGTCTCTCAAGTGTCAATAATCAGGAAAGAAGTACTTTCTCACTTACGATTATGCCTGTGGTGCTGAGAGCCTGCTCACAGAAAACAATGATTCCAGTGACTTCACACATCACATCAATAAGGCAGGGTCAAGCTGACCTCCCTGGCTGCCCAGGGCCAAAGCCATACCGCCAAACAGTGTGTGCTTTAGCTTCACAGGCCAGCACTCATACCCGGGTACTATTTTTAGGTCACTACCTTGGCTGCCTTTTTTTTTAAAAAAANAAAGCTCTAAGGTTCTTTCCGTCGAAGTGGAGAGGCCATATGTTTGAGTTATTATAAACTGCAAACTCAGAGACTTCTGTTTAATCCCTTGGGAAGAGGATTCACTCTGAGATTTACAGTCAAAAGTTGTAATATTGTGCTTGGAACACAGAGAACCAGCTATTAACTTCTTCCTCCTATTATAAATAATAACAGCTCAGTCCAGGTTACCATGACCTCTGACAGTTGTAGGAAACAAGTTATTTTCTTCTCTTGTGATTACAGCACATTGCAAGACTTCTTGCCTTTTAATAAATGTCCTGGTACTCTGAGTTTCCCTTTCAATTCATTTAATTTCAACAATCTGTCAAAAAGAACCAATAAACAAACACTAAATTACATTCTATTGCATTTTTATCCCTCAAACTCCAGACTATAAAAACATCTTGTGTGTCTCCCAACCTGGCCACCCTGATACTTTTCCATACACCACAGGCCACCCATAGATACAAAGGCAGGGGGCGAAGCTACAGGGTCTACTTGGAGCCAGTAGAGAGGAGGGCGATGAGTCCAGATGAAGCACTTATGGACAAAATGTAGTTCCTGCAGAAATAAGGTTAAGGAAAAAGAGAGACCTCCAAATTAGTTTTCAACAATAAAAAAGAGCTTTTCATTATTGACACAAGTATGTGCGTGTAGTTTCACTGTCTGTAAACACAATTTATGATATGGAAGGCTATAAAGCATAAAAAATACTCACAAGCAATGTTTCAATACTGAAAAAGACACTTGAGTCAAATTAGAAGAAGTAACAATCACAAAGAACACATCTTGGTTTCACTTAAGCCCTCATGAGAAGAACTGGCCAAAGAACATCAGACACCAAACAGTAAAGGAGACAAATCCTCATGTCAGAGTCCTGCTACAGCTGGCCTATAAGGGAAGGAGGTTCAGAAAGTTCATACTATTTGCAGCCTCTTTGAGCAAGCTGTTTGGGGGCCATTCTGGCAAGGCCCACCGGTATTCCCAAAAGACATGAGTTGGAAGGTGTCTGATGTTTTATTACACCATAACCTCTGATTGTTAAAAGTCTGGCTACATTTTCCTGGAAAACACCTTTAAGACAAATGACTCTTGACCAAAGCTCAATTTCAAAGCATCCAGAATACTGAATATATAAAACGCGCCTGCCATTTTTAACTCCCCTGGCCATGCACCTAACCCCAAGGCCAGCAGATGCGCACAATGGAACTAGTGAAGACGGTCTACTTCCTGACTCTGACTCCTTTCAGGTAAGTAGACAAAGTTATACACAATGTACGAATGCTCTGTCATACTTGCTACTTACATAAACTAACTTACAGTCTTAAAAAACACTAAGTCAAGCCAGAAATTTTTAGTTCTAAGTCCACAGACACCTGCCTAAAGTTATACTTCTTAACTGACAAGTTTTTGTTTCCACTAACATACCGGACGGCTTAAGAATAAAGCAAACTGCTATTTATAGGGTTCTGAGAACTTTTAAAAGGATACACTGTGGGGTTGAAGTTCTTCAGTATAAAGAAGGAAGCTACAATGACCAGAACCAGGAACAGAGTGTTGTTATAGAAAATGGAAAATGTTGTGGCTTCATAATCGGCGACTTCATTCTTCTTCCACAAGATTCTATAGATGCAAATACAGGTCAAACAAGTTTATAAATATGACCAAAAACTTTAAATACCAAGTGGTTCTCTTTTATTACAAGACAAACTTTTCCTTGCTTTCAAGGGTAAGAATGCATTTGCAGTATTAAATTTAGAGCAAATTATCTCCTCTCTTCCACCGAATTCTGTTTTCCTTGTTGATGCTAAATAGCAGTTACTGGGCGTATTACCATTTTCCCAAACAGTCAACACTACAGCAGAAGGGGATGACATTCATTGCAACTGGCAAGATTTTATAAGCATCTAAAATAGGTGTCTTTGTTTTAAAGTCCCACCCTAAAGCCTGTGGACCAACCACACATTTCTCAGGACTCCCATGGATGTGGCCTAACACAAATGTTAGATGATGTCGTATCACAGGCCAAAGGGTTGAGACCCTTGGTGAAGTCTGCACTTAGTCTCAAGAGTCGGTACTGCATGGGCTTCTTTGGCTTTAGCTTTTCTGGCTGCATCTTAGCTTAAGGATCTCTAATCAAGGGCTTCAGCCTTTAGTTTTGCATCTTAAAGGGATAACACCAAGAACAAAGCAAGCCACGATCTCACCAGGTCTATCTTCGTCTATCTTTACTAAATGTGAAAGAGGAATCGACATGATTTTTAGGACAATATTTCTAGCTTCTATAAAATTCTTACTTTTAAATCTGTTTCAAGTGCTCCCATATTTATCTATCTTTTATCCCTCCAAATCAGCCAAGAGGATATTTCAGAATGCTTTTGATTAAGGCAGATTTTATTCCACTTGGCTAATTAACTTCGCAAAGTCATTTTTAATGAGTAGACTGTGATCCACTGATGGGGTATGAAATGAAGTAAGTTGTTCAATGCCTAAAAAAATTAACCAAGTGAGCTGAGACTTGCTTTCTTCTTTAATGCACAGAAACAACAACAAACCCTGAGCATCCACCACACACAGTATGGTAATTACTGTTTCTGAAACATCTGTATATATGTACAAATTATTATACCTGGTAAAAGTGAAATGCAGCATCACTGTGGCATCATCAAAAAAGATTTAAAACTCCAACTGTAGACGCTTTGTCCTCCCCGGAAGCCATCGACTGTGATGGCATGACACAGAGCCCTCCCACTCACCCCCACAGGGACTACTAACCAACACTTTTACACATCATGTGCTCTCATTCAAACTGAAGAAGCTTGGCTATAGGAGTTAAAATATAGGAGTTAAAACCATGGGGAATCTGTAGTCTCTAATAACACTTATGCTTTATTTCCTTGATTTTTACAAACACTACAACTTAAACGTACTCTACTTTGGGAAACAGGAAGAATATTACTTTAAAGTATAGCCAACAACTAAAACCATTCTGAGTTCAAAGAAGAGTAAATCCCAATCTAAACTGGAGGAAATATATTTTTACCACTCTTACACTGTTCAAAGAAATCAAGCACAGTAAGGCGCACAGGCCCAACACACCTGAATGCTAAAATATACTCAGAATCAACACAGCTATTTTAAACTCTGGCGTAAGACCCAATGAGCTATGGCATGCTTCTACTCTGCTGATTAAATCGTCCCCAGTGACATCTGAGCAGGTCTCCCTAACTCTCTTCCATGACCTGAAACAGAATCACCTCCAGAACAACCAAGATGAAAGTCTGACCACGGTGCTACCCTAGCTCCCATGTTACACAAGGTATACAAGTTAGGACCATCCAAATATCTTCTGGTTCACCCACATACTGGTTATTTTGAAATAATTTTAAAAACCCTAATGTATCATTACCAATGGGCCTACCAAGGTTTCACTGGTAGAAAAAAATTAGCTTGGAGCCAGGCAGTGGTGACACATGCCTTTAATCCCAGCAGAGGCAAAGGCAGGTGGATCTCTGGGAATTTGGGGCCAGCCTGGTCTACAAGAGCTAGTTCCAGGACAGGCTCCAAAGCTATAGAGAAACCCGGCTCTCGAAAAATAAAAATAAAAAAAAAAGAAAAGAAAAAATTAGCTTGGGAGAATACCTCTCAAGGAATTATTCTTCAGGAACAGTTTACTAAGAACGGAGAAAAGGAAGACCAAACAGCAACCGTTACAAGCAGAAGTAACGGTTCAGAAGTAACAACCACACCTCCAAACACCTATTGAACTTCTAACTTGGAACTGCTTATTTCCATCCTGGGGCGAGCGGCACGACAGATACGCGCCTAAACAGCTATAAATGGAGCCTGGAGAGAGACACAGATGCTACACCTTTTCTTACACCAAACCTCTTGGAAGTAGCTTATCCTCCAAGAGCAACTTACCATCATAATGAATCTCTGATCTGTTATCCAGAGCAATTGAGTCTATATTGGGGTAAACCATTTCAGGGAAATACTAACAGCACTAATACTGGTGACAGAGGAATAATCTGCACTTTACACATCCACCTGACACAACTCTGAATAGCTAAGAAGTTTCACTTCCAGTTCCCATTCTGACTCACTGCTAATGACTACCTAAACATGGCACATTCTGAGACATCCCAGGTTCAAAAACCAGTACACAGAGCACAGCAGGCAAGTCCGCAGTTGACAGGTGAGACCTGTTTGCCATTTCCAATACGACCACCTCCAGAACCTTGATAGCTGGGTCAATTACTGTGAAATTTGGTTAACTATGACATGTACCCAAGTTTAACACATATTGTCCTACATAATTTAGGAAAAGGGGGCTTTGGGGTTACAGATTCTCTAACTTTTATTTCTACTCAAAATTATGCAACCAGAGCTATGCAGCCAAACCTCATGCCTGCTCCCTACAAAGGCCCCCATTGCCATGACTTTAATAACATATACTAAGTTTTATAAAGTAGCCACAGAAGAGAACTCATGTTTGCTGCCTTTCCAAACCACTGCAGAAGCAATGTTCATTAAGTTACCTGGTGTTCTTTAAATTAGGGTCTACTTAATAAAGACCTTCCATGGGTGGTGCCAGGAAGACTTCTTTTTCACAGGGCTTGCATACCATGCGGCTTCCCACCAGAGTGAAAACACTGTGACCTAACGCACTTCCTGAATACTTGGGAACTCAAAAGTACAATGCCCAAATGCTGAAGCTAATTCCAAGGTCGCTGTTTAAACACCTTTTCAGTTTTCACTCTTATAAAATTATATTACTCTACAAGGCCCACACAAAGTCTTTCTGGAGTAAAGTCTTGTCCTCCCGAAGCACCTCACTAAAGTTTTAGATCCATGCAAACAACTATACTGGTAACAATTAATATCTGGTAACTCTTATGTATCAATTTACTTGATCTGTTTGGGCCTTAGGCACTTCATACTGATGCATTAAGATGTTTTCTAAGCTGGCCGAAAAGGAAAAAAAATGGGGGTTAACAAACATACCAACACAAACTCGGGCAACAGAGGTCAATCCCAGTACTTTTTTTCCCTAGTCACTGCACTCAGTGTCCGTATGTGCCATGGACATCCCTAGGGAATGTGGGGTCACAACTACTGAAAACGTTAATAACGCAAGGGCACACAAGGAAGTTCTGTTGCTTCCTAAATTCCAGCAGAAGTTACTGGTACTCAACAGCCAAGTACTAAGCTTTCTGGGCCTTCCTTCCCTTGGGTGTGAAACGGAGTCTGGTACTTGTTTGTACACATGTGTTTTCAAAGCTGACACTGGCATTAGATAACCAGCTGGTGTGCTCCTCCCTGGAGGAGACTAATTCTCCCCCTCAGCATTCTAATTGCCTGTAGTTCTTTGTGTAGGATTGGGGCCTCAGGAGCTTTCCCTTCCACATCACTGTCTATCGATGTCTTCTTCCTCGTTCAGGTCACATTCAGGCATCCATGCTGATCAGAGTTCATGCGTGTAACTTCTCTGACATTTCTAGCAGACCACAATCTCACAGCAAATTTCCTATTCCTCTAGTTCTTAAAATCTTTCTCTCCCTTCTTCAGTAATGATTCCTGAGCCAGAAATGCAGGACTCATGTTGCAGATGTATACCTAACTCTTCGAACAAATCAGCTGTTTATCGATAGCGCAAAGAAAAGGTTCTAGTGGTAACAAAAACTCAAAAAATGTCAGCTAGTACTATCACCGTTACTACTACTTATACAATTACAACATCTATCATCTTTAATGAGAACTCAAAAACTTATTTTTCCCAAAGCTTTGTAACTAACACTTTAAATAAGGAGTCGAGGGGGTAGAGAGACAGATTAAAGAGCGCTTGCAGAGCAGTCATGATGAGCACAGTTCAGACCCCAGCAGCCATCATCCGGTGCACCCTGCAACCCCAGCCCTGAGAAGACAGGAGCTTCACCAGGGCCTGCTGGCCACCAACCCTTGTGGGGTTCAGCAAAAAAAAAGAACATGGTGGAGAGTGATGGAGGAAATACCTGACATCATCTTGGGCCTCTAGGGCACACACTTAGGGATACAAGTGTACACACACACATGTGCATGCACATACACACACACATCGAACCTTTCATCTTTCTCCTTCCGAGACATCTTTCTGTTGTCAGCTTCAGAAAGTTTCCGAGTCACTTCTTTGGAAACAGCGTCCTCCCTCTTCTGTGCTACTCTGAAAGAAAACACAGGAAGAAAAAGGTTTCTACATGCTCTAGAGAGGAAAGTCGGTCCTGCAAAACACTCTGTACTCATATTTTAGATTGGCGACTGAATGATACTTTACATTTCAAGAAAATCAACTCAACAGAAAGTTCCAAATTTATTACACTGTACAAGCCTAAAAGAAGCTCAAGAAACCCTCGAGATAGTTTCTTAGTTATAGGATTTGACTGCTGCTTGAAAAGGAACATTTTCTAACGTGGGGGTATTTAATACGGATAGAAAAGTCAAATGCTATTAGCACAAAATCTTTGTGATTACAGGGGGTGTTTTATTACTCATGTGATTCAATTCCAAGGAGAGTACAGAACAGACGTCTTGATTTAAAACATGAAAGAAAATAACTAGAGTCTCTTAAAGCTATGCTATAGCTCCAATCCAAAGGACAATTTCATTAAAAAAAAATTAGGTTACAGGCTGACCATAGCTCTTTTAGTTAAATTAGCCATTGGCTTGAGTTAACAGAGGCAGATAGAAAGTTTGATCAAGAACTCAGATCGGAATCTCCAGATCTTATTTGGGGGGGAGGGTGAGAAAAGCATACTCATCAGTGGATATGATAGCAAATGCCTATAATCCCAGTGCTTGGGAAGTGGAAGCATAAGGTTCAAGAGTTCAAGGCCAGTCTCAGCTACATGCTATCTTGTCTCAAAAATGTATACAGATCAAAACAACAATGAAAAATCTACAGGTGAATTTTATCAGGTGGGATTATTAAGAAAGTGGTATATTTAAATAAAATATAGTCACCCATAAACTAAGACACTTCTATTCAATGTAGTGTATTTTTCACAGAATGAGAGCTACAGTTGTCCCTACAGAAGAGAAAGTAGCAATGACAACATCAAACTTCCACAGGGTCCCTACCAGCCCCACAGTGCTCCCCCATGAAGGTGTTCAAGACACGACAGTCCAGCAGGATGGGAACAGACTGGTCTGGTCATTGTGCTCAAGCCCTCAGACTCACGTTAC
This sequence comes from Ellobius talpinus, assembly GCA_001685095.1. Taxonomy (NCBI): domain Eukaryota; kingdom Metazoa; phylum Chordata; class Mammalia; order Rodentia; family Cricetidae; genus Ellobius; species Ellobius talpinus. The sequence continues at coordinate 91,498 of LOJH01000674.1, forward strand.
CACACTGTGTTTAGTTCTGGTCAGTACACCCAGGAAAACTGGAGAAATACGAATGGACTCCAGTAGAACACCCAAGATCATTCATTCAACCACGAGAGCCTCAGGAATCTAGAGTCTAGTCAGGCAGTGGTGGCACACTCCTTTAATCCAGGCACTCCGGAGGCAGAGGCAGGCGGATCTCTTGAGGCCAGTCTGGTCTACAAAGTGAATTCCAGGACAGACAGGGCTACACCGTGAAACCCTGTCTAGAAAAACAAACAAACAAAAAAAGAATCTAGAGCCTCGATGCACGGTGACAACAGACTGTAGCTGATTTTCCCATGTTTCCATTTTACTTAAGAACAAAGTTAGAATTGACATGCACAAAAGGTAAAAGTCAACCTGGACAATTATTTTTAAAGGGTCACAGTTACTTTTTAACTTTATAAACCCCAAATTGATAACTCAAGGGAGGTAAAGCTAAGGAAAATAGATGAGTTGTAGGGTGAGATATTTAGGACCCTCCAGGGTATATTTTTATTCCAAAGGCCCAAGCTCATATGACTTTATTACATAAAAATCACCCTTTCTATCGTTGTCTTTCATTCCTGAGAAGCTGGGTTCTTGAGGGAGACTCTTCTCTCAGCCTCTCTAGCAAACAAAGAAATCATTTCCTGAACTTAACTTCATGCCTCTTCCTCTAAAGAAAGCCTCCAAAGAGATATGGGAATGGACGGATGATCCATAGCTGAACATCAAAACACACACTCTTAGGTGCTGGATTAAAAGACCTAAGTCTTCAAAAGAATTACTTACACATAAACCCCCTTACGGACTATATGCACGGCAAATCTATCTGAAAAACCCTAAACCAACTTCTCTTCTAGGTCTAGCATGCTATTATTTGCCATCAGGTTTACCCAAAAGAGAGGTCCTGTCCAGTACCAGATGTCTTAAGTCTGCTGGAACCATATCTCAGGCAGTTTCCAACAAGACAAGTCACTCCAGGGCCTAGCATACTATCAACTGAGATAGTTCATAGGAATTATTTTTACTCTTTTTTTTTTCAACAGTACATCAGAACCTTTGGGGGGAAAAGTACACATTTAATTTCCTAAAACAAAATGCCTAAAATGTCTTTATAAACTCTATTTACATCATGACACCTTTCTCAAAAACAAAAGTTTTCATGCCAACCTTGAACAAAACATACATTACATGCTGGATGCTATGTTTAACATGTCACATATGTGATCCTATTTCACCTCTCCCCCGCTTCTGAGTTACTCTAAGAATCCTTATCCTACACCTCTAGAGTAAAAATATACAGGAAAACTATGTAACTCAAGACAACACATTTAAGAACAACAGAGCAAACACTGGAATCTAGGCTTGTTTACCCTGGAGCTGTCTTCTCTGTCACCACAACCTACGAGCATTCATGCTCTCACTGAATCTATAAGCCTTACACATCACAACGTGTAAATCTATAGCTGTTTTACTTTAGGACTACTGGGGGATGGGCATGCAGAGGCCACAGGACAACTTTTGGGACTTGGTTCTCTCTTCCCATTATAGGTTCTGAAAACCAAATTTGGGTCACTGGGCTTGCATGGGCATATGTGTGTGTGTGTGTGTGTGTGTGTGTGTGTGTGTGTGTGTGTGGATATATATATATATGCCCATATATGTATATAGATATATGAACTTATGCATACATAAGTTCTTTTACCCACTGAGCCAACTCACCAGCCCTAAATCTGTAGTTTCTATGTCAGCTATAATACTTACTACCTCAAGACTATGACTAAAGGAAATTCTACTTAGCAGTCTACTAAGCCAGCAAGCCAGTGAAATTTATTAAACTAAAATGTACCATTAACCATTCTAAGAGATATAAAGCAAAAGACATAGCAGTCTCAAGAAGCCAAGGGTAGGACTCAGGTAAAAAAGAACAATTTGATCCCAAAGAAGTACATGAACAGTGAGGGGCATTCAAAATAAACACCAAAGGGACTGTTTTACAAAGGGATTATAAAGGACCATGCAAGATTCTATTTCTGAATGATTCTCTATTATAGACAACCATGTCTCCTAAGAACATAGTTCAAGAGAGTAGAGGACAAAATGAGCTGAATCTTGAAATGGCAGCTGGCAAAGAGGCTGCTAGACAGAAAGACGGCAGAGATGAGCTGATTAGTGGGCTGGTCTAGCAGAACTGAAATCATGAAGCCGAGCCTTTGCACGCCCAGGACAGCAGCTGCTCAGGCCACTGCTGCCACCTCTTAACTAAAACCCTGCTACCTGAAACCTTAACACACCACTAATTCTTGGTCAACTGCAAGAGCCTACCATAAAGACAACAAAACAAAGATCAAAGTTTGGTGGGACTCTCTGGAAAGGTTGTCTGAGTCCTGAAATAACAGACATGTAAGAACAGAAAGCATGGAGGTCCTGAACGGAAATGGGCACAAGACACACTCTAACTCTGAAGGGGTTAGGCTTCAGAGGAAGGAGGCAGATGACTTTGATTCTAAGAACCTGAAAGAATTGTTGGTGTTATTGTATTACAAAAAAAGACCTTGATGAGTTAAGATAGTTAACAAACCAAAAATCACAAATAAAGAGGAATATGCTATTTCCCAGTCTTTAGGCTAAGATCTTTGAAATATTATTACTATTATTATTATTATTTTGCCCACACATATGTCTGTGCACCAGAGATATATCTGGTGACCACAGAAGCCAGAAGGCATCGGATTCCCTACAACTAGAGTTATAAAAAGTGAGTCACCATGTGGGTGCTGGGAATTGAAACTGAGTCCCTGGAAGAGCAGACACTATGCTTAACCACTGAGCCATCTCTCCAGTCCCTCATCTGTAAGTGTAATTTTAACCCATAAGATATGAATGATGTAAGGAGGGAAAAATATCATCAAATAGCTTTATACAGCGCCTGTCAGAGTGGACCCTATGATTTTGCTTCAAGAGACCTGATGGAGACTGCTATATCAATCCAAGCAAAAAATTTCTAACTAAGTGTGGATACTACAGGAAATGAAAGAAAAAAAAGGTAAAATACACAGCATGTTTAAGCTCAAAATCTCTACTCCTTTTTTAAAAATTACTATAGAAGCTGGAGAGATGGCTCAGCAATTAAGAGCACATACTGCTCTAGCAGTGAACCTGAGTTCAGTTCCCAGCACCCATTTCAGGGGGCTTGGAAAATGTGTAATTCAAGCTCCAAGGGATCTAACACTCTCTTCTGCCCCCCTCAGGCAAGTAAATCATAAAAAAGATTACTTCAAAGAAAAGCCGAATCCTAAAGGTCATACTGTAATAAACCAGAGACTATCCTGCTACCCCAAAAATGTATATAAAAGTAACTCTAGAGAACATCTTTTCAAATTAAGTATTATTCATACTCTGCTTCGCAAGAGGACCACGACACTCTAAAATAATAAATTACAGCTAGTGTGGTTGCTCATGCCTATAATCCCAACACATTCACCAGATCAGCCTGGGCTACATAATCGCTAGCTCAAATAAACAAATAAATATTACAACCATTCTTAAGTCTACAGTCTCCTATTTTATCTTTAGGAAAGCAAACTATACATGTGTTTATAACATAAACATTTACTGTAGTAAAACTTGGGTTTTCTTCTTTAAAAGCTATTAAAAATAATCTGTCTTTTAATGTATGTGATCTTAAAATTCAAGAAATATCTTCTACAGTGAATATACTTATGAGATTAAAAAATGTAACTGGCATTGAAAATATTAGAGAGCCTTTTTTTTTAAAAGTTGCTTCCAATGGGGCTGGAGAGATGGCTCAGTCGTTAAGAGCACTGGCTGCTCTTTAAGAGGACCCAGGTTCAATTCCCAGCACCCACATGGCAGCTCACAACGGTCTGTAACTCCAGTTCTGGGGATCTGACACCTTCACACCAATGCCCATAGATAAATTAAAAAAAAAAAGTTGCTTCCAAAATTAGTAAATGGACATCCCAGAAAAATTTCTAGAAAGAACTCCACTGAGTTTCTTCTAGCATGAATTTATTGGGTAGATTTGTTTTTCTGATGAAACCAGCGATTATAAACTGGTGCTTAAAGACTCGAATCCCACCCTCTGACACCTATTTCCACTGAAGTGTCTGGTGGCTCAAGGGGTTATCAATTCTCCAGGTATCAATTTCCCTTCTTCCCAAAATAGAAAGAGACACATAGAACTAATGCCTCTAACTATAGAGCATCTACACAAAGGCTCTCTACCATAAAACATGCAGCGTATCACAGGGACGCTTGAAAAACGTACTTACTTGTGCTTGAGGACAAATTTCACATTCTTGTATGCAAAGGCTACTAGGTAAGTGCTTACTAATGTCATCACACTGTAGAGAACAGCAGACTGGATAAGATCCATATGCCATATCCGCCAATACAACCCTGAGTAGAGACAAAAGGAAGGGAGGGGCACAAAAGGGAACAGGCATTACTACCCCCTAACACAAGTCTGCCAGATTAGTTATAGCTAAACCAGAGAAAAGAGTTAGTAAATCCCACCCAAACTGGGCAACTTCACCAGAAGTGAGATATCCAATAAACAGTTAGTGGCAGTTCAGGCTTTCCCATTCATAAATTTGGGTTGTGGGGGTAAGACTTGTCTAGAGAGTTCTTCATCAAAAAACTTGAAACAAAACTGGAAATAATTTTAAAAAGAGTCACAAATAAGAATTCAAATTTCATTCACGGGGTACTATTATACTATCTGATATAAAATGCCGTCCCAAAACATTGGTCTACTTGATGACGTGGCTGCTCTCTGAAGTCAAAATAATGCTTTGTCGGGCCAGCAAAGCAGGGGGCTCCACGCCACATTCACTGCACGCTGCGTTTTTGCAAGGCCTAAATAAGAAAATACGTTTGGATGTGACTGGCCTGCGACGGTGTGGCAGTGTGGGCCAGGAGACAGAAACTCCTAAGACCTGAGCCTGGAAACCGCCTCGGCCTGCCCGGTCTGCAGTTTCCCATTCAAACGGGAAGTCTAGAGGTGCTCTCAGGGTTATTAAAATCCTACACAAGGCTGATCGCTGACCTCTGACCCTGGCCCTGGCCTAACTTTGGTCATTCTGCAAATCAAAAGGATGCTCGGGGGTGAGGAGAGGTTCGCCACCGGCCAAGCTGCTAATTCAGGGATATCGGTGGGTCTCTCATCTGGAGCACTGAACGACGGTTGTGAGGACGGACAGG